>CM028694.1:0-59704 GCA_016771965.1 Brassica carinata | reverse complement strand
CCACTCTTTAGCTTAAGCGACGGCGCGTGTCTCATGCTCATCCTCACGCTCGGGACCACACTCCTCTGTTTTTCTCCACGCGCTCCTCGACTATTCGATCACGCGCCGCCTCCGTCTTTCTAAGCTCTTTCAGCCCCTCGGATTTCATCACCACCGTCCCTTCTCCACCCCTTTCATTTATCACTAAGCTCTCGATCTCCTTGTGCTCCTTCACGACTTGGCTCATCAGGTGGTGACGAGTCGACGCGGCCATCAACGCGTTTATCGTCCACTCCACGCGCGTTTTCAGACCAGTCACGAACTCGGCGTCTGACTCACCGTCGGAGGAAGAAGACACGGTGGAGGCGGAGCGAAACGCGACGACGACGCACGTTTTGAGAGTTTTACCAAACTCTGCTTTCCACTTAACGGCGGCGCCTTTCTCGAGGTTTACACCGCCGCCGGAAGCTCCACGTCCAAGTTCTTGATCCGGTCGAACCGGGAGAGGATCTTGGAAGGGATAACCGGAGAAATGTTCGTGGTTGGGGTTGGTTTAGCCGGTTTAGAAAACAGAGAGAACAAACCGTGAAAGGGTTTGCATAAAGATTTTAGAAAGTTGCTGACGGGAGAATCTGGTCGTGACTCGGTAGTAACGACATGGTCGAGACGGAGGAGGAGTGACTCGGACTGAGGGACGAGCGAGTTGAATCGTTTCGAGAGGAGCTGCATCGAAGTAAGCTTTGACGTCGCCGACTTTGTTAAATAGGTAAACCGGATTGGTTTAGGTTTTTCTAATATAAGGGTAAAGAAGACAAACACTAAGGGAAAGTGTCTGACATGTAGAAAGTGTCCTAAGGTGTAATTAGAAAGACAGAAAATATCTTGGGATGTAAAAAATTCAAAAACAAAAGGATGAAACAAGATTAAAAATGTTCAACAATGGATGAATATTAATGTCCCATTTCATAACTTCAAAACCCTATCATACACCCAATAAGGATCATTATGTTCTTTTTTTTTTTGAAACACGAACTTTCATCCAATGCAAAGTAGTAAGGAAGCTGCCGTTACTCTTATAGGGCGCATCACAAACCTATCTGTCCAGATGATGCGGTCATTGTTATCTTTCTTTACCGAGCACTCTGGAAAACAGAAGGAAGACCTGTGGGTACTGATTTAGGGAATGGATTATTCCTTCACAGCCTCTTACGATTATATAAAGTAGCTCGATCACTTGGTACAAGAGTGCAATGCAACGTTCACTAAAATTTCATGTATGGTCTAAAGTTGTGTGTACATGCCAATGGTTCTTTGATACAGTCCAATAAGTATCGGTGAGATCATTAGTTCTCTGCATGGAGCCCATACCATTTGCATTGTGTCTTCAATTGGCCAACGACCTTAGCTAATTTGATTAAAATGTTCTACTATGTTTTCGCATTCCTGGATATCACACCGACTACTTTGCACGTAGCAAAATCAGCACATGGAGTCCACGAAACAAAGATATTAATGGTCAATAATATTTTCTATATTTCTGTAACCATTTATGAACTATAATTGCTTTTCTTCTCCGCGTGTTGTTATATTTTATTGTTCAGTCTAGCTAGTCGTGCGATGAATACATCAAATCGTCACCTTTTGATTCTCTATGACAGTTATACAACACTGGACAGACACATTCACATAATATAATCTACTGTAGAACACTAAGTCAAAGGTCTAACTGGTGTACGCTGTCTCTTACCATTGTCCAAACACTCCTACAATAAGACCTATAAAATCTTGTAATATTGTCTATATAATTATTTGATACATAAGACCGCAAGATCCTCTATTTTCTCCCTTACCTCTTAGCACTTATCTTTCTCTCTTTCTTGGTCGGAGAATGGAGAAAGATAACAGCTTCATGGATCCGTTTCTGACCTCGACGGAGGAACTTGACCGGGCAACTCAGAAAGCATTGATGAATTATCTAGGAGTCGGAAGCAGAGCATCTTCTCTTGTCTCCTTCTCCTCTACCGCTGTTGATATCCCGCCCATCTCCAACGTCAGAGACTTCGCCAGAGAGTTTAGAACTGAGTCTAAGAAGCTATGGAAACTAGCCGGCCCGGCCATTTTCACATCGATGGCTCAGTTCTCTCTTGGAGCAATCACTCAAGTTTCCGCCGGACATATTAGCACCATCGCCTTAGCTGCCGTCTCCATCGAGAACTCCGTCATCGCTGGTTTCTCCTTCGGTATCATGGTATGCATGTAAATCTTTTGCATGATAAAACAGAAAAAAAAAACTATTTATCGTTTAAATATCATAGCCTTATTTTCCAAATAAACAAAAAAATGAGTAGTTACATTTTCAATGAGAAGTTAGAGAAAGATAGGAAAAGAAATAAGGAGAGATAAGTGTTTTTGGTTAGATAGTGAATTTGAGGATTTTTTATGTATATAGAGACAAATTTCCCAAATATCATTCAGTTTTTTTTTGTAATAGTTGTAGTACATTTGAGGTGTGTTTTTGTGCATAGATGTAAATCTGATGCCTTACTTATCGACTATAGTTTGCAAATTGATTAAATTGCAAATTTATTAAGAACCTAGAGTAGTTATATTAAAAAACGACGTGTTATTTCATATTGGCTATATCAATAGTATGTCATCAAAAAATTTAAGATTTTTAGGGGATGAACAATAGGAGTCTCTTCTCAGTTAAAAAAAAAAAAAACAATAGGAGTCTCTCACATGATCTTTCACAATTAAAATAAATAAGAATATTGAAAAAGCAAGAGATGGTAGAGAGATTTTTATCTGAGAGACTCATATTTTTATGAGAAAATCATCATGTACATCTCACTTATATAGTGATTCAATTATTTTTTGAAAATAAAGAAAAACAAGTATATAATTAGATATTAATATTTTCAATTTCTTAGAGACACATAGTGTTTACCAATTACCACTGATGATGCTCTTACGTCCTTTAATCTATGTATGGTGCAATTGCAAACGTGACTAGCTTGGAATGGGAAGCGCGTTGGAAACGCTATGCGGACAAGCGTTTGGAGCGGGCAAAGTATCAATGCTTGGCGTTTACTTACAACGCTCATGGGTGATTCTAACCGTAACCGCTCTCATCCTTTCTCTTCTCTATATCTTCGCCGCTCCAATCCTAACCTTCATAGGCCAAACCGCGGCGATCTCGGCCATGGCTGGAGTTTTCTCCATCTACATGATCCCACAGATCTTTGCCTATGCTATAAATTTTCCTACCGCAAAGTTTTTGCAGTCGCAAAGCAAGATCATGGTCATGGCAGCAATCTCTGGTGTGGCTCTCGTGATCCACACGTTGCTAACATGGCTAGTCATGTCTAAGTTACATTGGGGACTTCCCGGTTTAGCTTTTGTGCTTAACACGTCGTGGTGGTTCATCGTTGTGGCACAAGTCGTGTATATTTTAGTGGTACTTGTGGAGAAGCTTGGTCTGGATTCACGTGGGAGGCTTTTCACAACTTGTGGGGTTTTGTCAAATTGTCGTTGGCTTCTGCTGTCATGCTTTGGTGAGTTTCAAACCGGTTTTCCCTCTTAATTTGGTCCAGACTTGAGCCAGCCCTTTAATACATTCTTACCTTTGTAGTTTGGAGATTTGGTATTTCATGGCACTCGTATTATTTGCTGGATATTTGAAGAATGCTGAAGTCTCCGTAGCTGCACTCTCTATATGGTAAAATTTAGTATACTTTATTCATAACAATTAATTTAACATTTTTCTTAAACTAGTAATTTCTTCACGACATTTAAGCATACATGATTTCTTTTTCTAATTCATAGACTTAAATTATCACAAAGATTCTCTAAATAAGAGTAGACCCGACGTGCGTAGTAGTCTATATGTTTTGTTCTTTGTGGCCATATAGTCTAATATTCAATTTAATTATTTCACATATTTATAATGTAATTTTGCTGGACTGTACTGACTTACACGCACGTCTATTAATTAACTTGTAATATAAGAATTATATTAATGAATAGGCAAGTTCGAAATTACTTTCAGTATTTTCATTTCAAAATATTCTCTAACTATTTGTTTACCTTGTAAAATGAAGCATGAACATTTTGGGATGGGCAGCGATGGTTTCAGTTGGGATAAACGCAGCAGTAAGGTAACTACGTGTGTGAAAACTAACTCTTTGCAACTTCAACACATCTCATAATTAATTGCCAAGCTAATAAAATACGTTCTTATTTTGTTTTGGCAGTGTGAGAGTGTCAAATGAGCTAGGAGCAAGCCACCCAAGAGCGGCCAAGTTCTCTCTAGTTGTGGCTGTGATATTATCGACAGTGATGGGAATGTCTATAGCTGCGGTCCTACTCATCTTCCAAGACGAGTACCGGTTTTGTTTGTGGAAGATGAAGTGGTTAGGAATGTGGTCAGAGAACTCACACCAATGCTTGCCTTCTGCATTGTCATCAACAATGTTCAGCCTGTCTTGTCTGGTAGTTCTCATCACATTTTTATGATTTCTAACATTTGTTTATTGAACTCTAATACTACATAAACTTGTAACTCAATATTAACTGGATACAAGTGAAATGGCTTAATGACATTTATATGTTAATTTTTATATGGAGTTTAAATTTTATTGGATGTGACATTATGGTAAATAAAACTTGGTTATGCAGGAGTGGCCGTGGGGCAGGATGGCAAGCGGTTGTTGCGTATGTGAACATAGCTTGCTATTACTTGTTTGGAGTTCCATTTGGTCTATTGTTGGGATTTAAGCTTGAATATGGAGTAATGGTAATGAAATTTCACATCCTCTGTAAAACCCTTTATAAATGGGACAAAAGATCAGAGTTTTTGATTTTATGGAAACGTATTATATTGATCAGGGAATCTGGTGGGGGATGATGACGGGAACATTTGTTCAGTCGATAGTTTTGACTTGGATGATATGCAAAACAAATTGGGACAAAGAGGTGAAGAACCAAAACACTTAGAGCATCATTATCCTAACAACCCATAATGGGTTGCTTAATTATATTATAATAGTATTTAAAGAGTTAATTTTGGTAAGAGACTTAGATAAGCAACTTGATATTTTTCCCCTCCATTGCAAGTTTCTTCTTGGTTCTGAGTTTGTGAAAAGACCAACAAGATACAGCTGCTGGAAACCCGTCAGCCACCGCTCATATCTTCTTGTCCTGCACCCATTGAAGTTGTCATCCGCGACTCGACCATTGCTCACTCTCTTACTGCAACATCCATGAGTGTTTAGAAAGTGTATTGGTTAAATTACGCAAGAATACAGAACAAATGAAACAAGTATGTGAATTATCTGAGAACAAAGCAGCAAAATAACCTAGATGCAGCAGAATCACACAAGCAATTAGAACCCTCAGGGACCATTGAAACCAAAAGCACAATAATGCATATCATCATGAGAACAAGAAACGCATATCAATAACAAAGACATGAAACAGAAACATAAAAAAGAGTAGCTATAGTCTTGAACTTAAAAAACAACAAACAGAGACATGAAACAGAAACATAAAAAACGCAATTACATCATCATTAACGAAGACAAGAAACAAACAGAGACTTCAACTTAAACTAATTCTTGAACTTAAACTAAGACTTGAACTTAAACTAATTCCTCACACAAAGCAAAAAGAAACAATCTTGAAATATCCCAGTAAAACAACCATACATACACTAGATTCATCACTGATTCGTCAAAGAAGAAGGGACAAGGGAGCTGCTTTTTACAGTGCTGCTAAATGTTTCCGGAGAGATCTTGAGCCTTCTTGGTGGCGTCTGCAGCCATCTCCCCCCCATTTTCCAAGCGTGTCCTTCACAGAGTCCATCGTATCTGTCCCCCAAAAGTTCAAAACCAAAATCGATCGATCAATTAAACACAAATTCGAGATCGGATGATGCGAAGTAGCTTACTCTTGGGGACAGGGGAAGGAAAGACGTAAGGATTGAACTCCGGCGGCATGGTGGTGGCGGCGTTGCCGGAGATGGGAGAAGGAGGAGGAGTGACGTCGTTGGGATCAAGCTTAGGGTTAGGAGCGTTGTCAGAGGAGTGAGGAGTTTTGGGCTCCGATGCGGAGGGAGTAGAGATCTGGCTGGCATCGTGATTCTCTTGCCCACTCATGCTTTGATTCTTCTCTTCTTCTTCGCAATTCTTCTGTCTTCTTCTTTCGTTGGGAGAGAGATAGAGATGAGAGAAAGAGAGAGTTCAACGTATGACGCGTGTCCATAAGCAACGTCTCTTCCATCCCCTAATTAAGCAACGTTTCTTCTATTAAAAGGTAATTTTTATTTATTTTTAATTATAATTAACCTAAGCAACCGTGATAAGCAACTCCGATAACGATGGTCTTAGTAGAGTTAGTAGACAAGAGACTACTCACTGAATATTTGTTCTAATCCGTTGAGTGATATGTTTGTAGGCTGCACTGGCAGAAGAGAGGATAAGAGAATGGGGAGGAGTAGAAGAGAAAGAGAATCTTTTGAACTAACAAGAGTTTCACTTGAAGACATTTTTGCGTCCGAACCAAAAAGCATTTTGATTCACTTTTTCAAACAGCTTTTAACTTTTCATCTATAAACATTTTGACTTTGAGAGTTGGATAATATTTATAAGAAAAGAAATCAAATTAAAGCACGTGAACTACTAATCTCAACGAACCTTGGTACAGAAGTTGATGAGTAGATTCAAACCTCCCAAGATTAAATCTAGTTTATCCATTAGTAGAATTGAGAAAGTGTGACAGTCATGAGTTTGCAAGTGAGAACCCCTAGGAGTACTATATATTATGAGGAGCAACTGACAGTATTAACAAGAAATGATTCACTAAAGACAGGGAAGACGAACCCCTAAATCCTTAAGTATCTAGAACTGTCAAAGAAGAACAACAACCAAGAATGATCCATTTGGATTCTTATTATTGGTCTTAGAAAAGATTCCGGTTCCAATAAAGATGAAAACTACTAGTTCTGCTGGAATTGTTTATTGTTTGATTATACATTTTGATTTACTAATGCAGTAAAAATTCAATGCATAATCACTCACAACTTACAAGTATTCAGAATAATGAATAATAAAATTCCAAATCGCAGTAATAATTTTCTCACTTAACATTTTTCTCTAACATGTAAAAATGAAGCATGAACATTTTGTTGACGACATTTTTTTATAGAAATAAGCGGCCCAATTTTTTTATTTTATATCAGGGCCGGCCCAGTTGACTAAATCTATATATATAAAGGAGACTTGTGCTATGCTCTCCTTAAGCCACGTCAGCAGTAGAGCATGGGGCATATTTCGCAACGTGTCGCTTTAAAAATTATTCACGGAACCATTTTTTTCGTTTTGAAAAACCTTCTGAGCTCCACGGAAACTTTAAGAGTTTATTGTTAAGGCCCATGCGGTGCCCAAATACCCTTCTCTTCTCCAGCGTTGACGGCCCAACTTCTCTACTCCACCAGAAACCCTATCGACAGCCGTTAAGAAGCTCCGGCGTAACGTCACTCCTCCTGAAATTGGATTCTCAAAACTTTCTTAATTTCAGTAACATTGGCAACGAACCCTTCAGTTCACCTTCCCTACAAATATATAACACACACACGTCCTGGCCTATTCCATAGGACCAAAAATCGCACCACATCAGTTGCTGACAATCTGCTAAATCTACTGCAAATATCCCCGAAGCTGTTAAGCTGTTTTCTTTGATGATGTTATTCTAGGCGAAACTGGTATTCAGACTCAGGCCATCGAACAGAGTTGAGATTCCAGCAACAAGCTAGGTAGATAAACCTAAGTTCTAACGCAGTATGCTTCGTTTGGTTTAATTTTCTTAAGATTTTGGGATGCAACCAAGCAGAAGCCATGAAACAGAGGCAAGATTTCTAGCAACAGAAGAAGGTAATTAACTTTTTTCTTCTTCTAATTTTGATTTAACGTTCTTCTTCAAATTGTGATTCTATAGGCTAGATCTCCGGATTTAGTGAGTGTATCAGCAAGGAAATTTGATGAGAGGAGATGATACACAAACTGGCCCTTTTATCTAAAAACTGAGAGTGAGAAGCCATAGGTCCATTTTAGTTTGGTTAAATCTTTTCTTTTCATTTCCATTTTCAGGCCATAACTCCTGAATGTATATTCAATGAGAAAACTTAGCAAGTCAATATACACGCCAGAGAAGATGGTAAGTAACTAAACTGAATGTGATCTTCTTATTTTTACTTTCTTGACTTCAATTTAGGCAGACTTTAATTATTTTTTTTTTGATTCCCAGGCTAGAACAACGATGAGAGGGTGTGTGGATCCACATGGAAAATCAAATTCCAAAATCAGACGCCAAGAATTCAGGTGAACATGGATGAACAGAGGTGTGAGAGACGTGACCAGTAGCTTCTCGAACAAAAGCCAAAGAGATCAGAGAAGGACGCAGGGTTCAACGAGAAAAGAAAACAGCGAGGAGGACTTTATATAAAAGCTATAAAGTACAGAAGATTCAGCGGTTCATGCTCATACCGTAACAAAAACGTCTCATCAGTGGACAAAATGAAAATAAAACTTAGAGAAGTGAAGCTGAAGGCTGACCAACCGAAAAATCTCCGTGCTTAAGAAGGGAGCAAAACTGGTTAGGCACAAAAGAAAACAGCAAGGTTAGAGTCTTTTCACTAAGAGCATCTGCAAAATTCAGAGTTACAGCTATTGAAGACTTGGAGAAGGCTAAACTGAGAGAACGAGTTTAATTGTGTTGGAAGCAGTATATGGAGGAATGGAGAACGAAAGCTTTGCAGTAGGGAAATGCTCCTCGAGCGAACCTCAAAAGGATTTTAGATATTCAGTGGTATAATTCACGGATCTCAATCGATGAATATCCTAAGTTCCTGACATGACCATCAATGTGTTTCAGCAGGTGCATAATGATTTAAATCTACATTACTTTTAATGTTAATCTTTCTTATTTGTTAATAGTTATATATCCCTATATGTGTATGTGCGTCTGCAAACTTAATTCTGTAAAGTTATTTTATTATGAATTACAGTTAAGTTCTATAGTACAGTTTATACGAAGAGTTATATTTTCAACAAAATATTTTGTAAACAAATACAGTCAACCTTCCATTGTGATATGATTGATTATATAAGGTTAAATAAAACCTTACGACGGAAGAAAAAAAAGGTTATGGCAGATTCTTAAGTGATATTAAACAATTAAAACTCGGGTTGCTAAAAAGAGAACTAAGGTTTTCTCGCCTTACACAACTGTATGTTTTTGATATGCAAAGTGATATCATGCTACTGTATGTTTCTGATTATCATCTCATGATTTTTCCATGTGCTATATACTGCAAATTTCAGTCTTCATTCTCCTTATAACCAGAGATTTACGCATGGTACAAAGTTAGGTTTGGATTTCTTACAGTTAAAATTTCACACCGATAATTGTTGCTTGAAAACTTTGTGTTTTAATTATTAGGCTAAGATGTCATGATCTTCTAATCTAAGTTCCGCTGAAATTGTAGTGGCTATGGAGTATATATTGAGAGAGTGAGTGACACAAGTTCAAGCTGTTGTTCATTCTTTCTCCATCTCAATATTTATACGTCACTTTTGTCAAAAAATATATATTTATACGTCATACAAAAATTAAATAATATTTCAAATTGATATTGTGGTTGACGCGTTATCATGTATTTGGGATTTGTCCGATTGTTATTTGTTAATCGATTATACTCTTAAGACATTCTTAAACAAAAACATAACAAAGAAAAGTTCATCAAACCAAAATAAACAAAGTTAATAAATTTTGATCAAAAAGAGGAAAAATTAAAACAACAACTGAAACGCTATCGTTTCCTACATTTCATGTTAGACATTCAACGCCTTCTTGATAAAATGTAATTTTGTATTTCAATTTTGACATTGTGTATGTTTTATATAATTTAATATTTTAGTTAAACTTTTTATTAAAAATTATTTGATATAATAAAAATATTATATATAATAATGATTTCAAATAAAACCAAATATCAAATAACTAAAATGAAAACTTTGCTGTTCAAGAATAAAATGTTACAATAAATTTTATTATTATATAATAAATAGTTACATATATAATAATGTTATAAAAATATTAAAAAACATAAGCTAATAGAATCTAAGAAAAAACCATTTAACCATATTCTATAAGTAATCAATAGCAATTGTTTTGAAAATTATAATCGGTTATTTGAAGTAGATGGTCTACTTGATTTTTTGTTTCTTTTCTTTTTTTTTTGGACAACAGATGGTCTACTTAATCTAAAATATTAAAACATACAAAAAATAGTAATATTAATCTTTTTAATAGTATCAACAACAACTATGCGGTTTGTAAACATTCCAACTTTTATTTATTATATTCTAATAGTAGATCAATAAATATTTTATTATTTTGATTATTTAATTTAAATTTAATATAAAATATTAACTGGAAATGAAATATCTATAATAATAAAGTTACATTTTCTTTCTCGGCCGCCGTATCAGTAGAGAGTGATGGACGTTTTTGGACATGTGGCAGCTTCTGAATCTGCAACATATTTCTTTGGTGATGAAAGCTAGATGGGCCGTCTACTTACAAAATCGTGAAAGTTGCAACAATGGAACCTATCTCTCTTATTTGCGGCCATACTTTCCATTTCTAATGCATTGATCAATGGTTTCGTGCAAACATAAGCTATCCCATTTGTAGGAAAAGTCATCTATAATTCATCAATATTACAATTTACAAGGGGGTTTCTTATATTTTAATTATCAGTTTCATTTACGAACTGTTTTCGATTTTCGTTATTATTTTCGAACAAGAAATTTAAATACTTTTTCTCAATTACTAATATGTTCTATTACTAGAGTTAGTTTCATACCAAAAATCAAATAAGAAGAATATATAGCAAAACTTCGTTACACACGTTTAAATCCAGATTACTCTCTAAAATAAAATTTCAATGACGTTCCTTTTATATATTTTGTCCACATGATACTTAAGTATGTTCTCTAAATAAATCATCAATTTTACTTTATGTTTAAATTCCAACTAAATTAAATTTGTTACGACTATCAGATTTTTATACTACTTTTAATGAATCCATTAGTCACAACCACTTATGTTATCCTACTTTGAACTAAATAACTTGAAACAAAGTAATACACTATGGGTTCTAATCTCTATCAAATGGGTCAGAAAAATATCATTCTCTTTCGACATATTTTCATTTTGCATATTTTAGAACATATTTTACTTACTAAGACTATAAAATGAATTGTAAATTCATTTAAGAAAAAATATAAGGACCCGGCGCGTAGCGCCGGACTAGTAATAATGAATAGAGAAAATAGTGATCACAATCCACATGTCACAGTCACTTGTACACTCTTTTTCTTTCTTCATTAGACTTTAGAGATCTCAAACATTACAGATTTCATCTTTTCCACAAAAGTCTCAATCTTCTTTATTAATACCGAGATCATCTTTCTAGATTCATCCTTAGTCCCTCTTTTGGTTTAAGGTTTTGTATATAAACACTACTAAATCAATCCAAGTTCATTCAAAAGATGGATCATGATCTTGAGATCTTCCCCTTACTCTCCTACACCCTCCACCACTCCGATCCCGCCTCCCACGCCCCACCGTCACTCTCCACCCAGCAATCCCTCGCCACCCGCTACCCTCTCCTCACCAACCCCCACGTCATCTCCACTCTGATCGAATCAATCCCCACAACAATCACACAGACACTCCACGTCTTCGCCTCTCTCGGTCCTCGCCCCGATCCTTCCTCCGTCTCCTCCGCTCGTGCCAAGATCGCTCAGATCCGAGAGACGGAGTCGTCTCCCGAGGATGCTGCCAAGGAGGAGCAGATCTACGCTACGGTTGTGAAGCTGGAGGAAGTTCACGAAGGGTAACTATTCTATTCGATAGTGTATACCGGTTTATTATGGTTAAGAGATAACCAACTGGTTTAAGTTTCCTTTTACTAATCCAGAGTATTTAAAGAACGTTGTAACGAACTTTACACAGTTAATACATTCATTCTATTCTACTGTTCAATAGGTACGAGAAGCAGCTTAGGGATTTGGAGGAGAAGCTGAGCGAGGTTTATGCCTCGGCGGTTGAGTCGTTGGACGGTGGCGATGAGGTGAACGAGGAGGTTCTTGAGATTCTCGAGAAGGGTGAAGATGAGAGGATTGATATCTCTGATCGTCGGCTTAAGCTTCTCCCCGAAGCGTTGAGCAAGAACGTCTCTTTGGTTTCGTTGAATCTCTCTCGCAACGATCTCAAGGTAAAAGCACTAAAATTGAACAAAATTGCTTAGGTTTGATCTGTAAAGCACGAAACTTTGATGCCTAGGTTTTGGATTTAGCTTTATGAATGAATCTTGGTGGTGGTTGTGATGATCTCAAGGACTATAGGAATCGGTGAATCGTTTTGCTTAATGTGATTGTTGTGAACAATTAGCTAAGCATGACAAGATCTTGATCTGTTATTGTGGTTGTCTGTAGTAACTAAAGCTGTTACCTTTTTGCAGTTACTACCTGAAACAATCTCAGGGCTTGAGAAGCTAGAGGAGCTTGATGTATCTTCAAACCTTCTCGAGTCTCTTCCCGACTCTTTCGGACTGTTACTTAACCTGAGGGTGTTAAATGTATCTGGGAACAAGCTAACTTATCTCCCGGAGAGCATTACTCAGTGCAGGTTTTGTGATTATATTACGTTGGTTCATGTTTTGTTTTGTTTAACGAGTACCCGATGGTGAAGAGAGTTGTTTTGTTGTGTGATTAGGTCACTAGTTGAGTTAGATGCGAGCTTCAACAACTTGGCTTCTCTGCCAGCGAACATTGGATACGGCTTACTCAACCTAGAAAGGCTATCAATCCACCTGAACAAACTCCGTTACTTCCCTAATTCCATATGCGAGATGCGGTCTCTGAGGTATCTAGATGCACACATGAACGAGATCCACGGCCTTCCGATAGCTATAGGAAGACTCACGAGCCTCGAAGTCTTGAACTTGAGTGGCAACTTCAGCGACTTGACTGAACTACCTGACACCATCTCTGATTTAGCTAACCTCAAGGACCTAGATGTCAGCAACAACCAGATCAGAGTCTTGCCAGACTCGTTTTTCAGGTTGGAGAAGCTGGAGAAACTGAACTTGGACCAGAACCCGTTGGAGTTCCCTCCACAAGAGACGGTCAACCAAGGGGCTGAAGCTGTGAGAGAGTTCATGAGGAAGAGATGGGAAGAGATGGTTGAGGAAGAGCAAATGAGGAGTGTGATTGAAGCTGAGAAGCAACAAGGAGGAGTAACAGGTTGGCTCTCATGGGGAAGCTCCATTGTTAGTAATCTGCTTACTGGAGATGCTCAGAGTGGTGGAGCTAATAAGCATAGAGACTCGTATATGGATCAACTGCTCTAGATGTTCTTTGTTGTGTGCTTGAGGAGGGTCTTTGATTACTCTTTTCTGGTTTTACTTTTTGACATTGTTGTAGAAAGAGTTGAGAGTTTAAGAAGTCAAGTCAGTATAATGTCATATTACTATACGTAAATGGGCCCTTAAAATCATTATTAAGCCCGTTGTCATTGAAGCCTTTTAAACTATTTGCCAACTTCTTATGCCTACAATATGCTTAGGGATGGGTTGCGGGCAGTGTTTTTAAAACTGGACAAACCCGGTGGTTGAATCGGGTTCGACCATGAACCGGTTATTTAGTCGGATTGGGTCTCATAACTGGTTCAAACATGAACCGGTTACATAGTCGGATTGGATATCAAAGTTATTAAATTGATAAAAACCACTAAAATTATAAAAAATCTATAAACAATTCATATAAACATAAAAATAATTTATAATTATAATGTTTTATGTTTAAAATTTATTTATATTTTAAATATGAATCATTTTTACTAATATTATTTTAAACGTATATGCTAAAATATATTAAATCAGGTTATTGATTCAGGTTTGACCTGGCTAAACCATTTTGAACCGTGACCCAAAAAATTTCCGGTTCAGCTTCCGATCCGGTTTTAAAAACACTGGTTGCAGGTCAAATCCACCCCGCACGACCTGCAACCCGCGGATTTCAATTTTTTTGTCAAAAACTCCAACCCGCACAACCCGCAAACAGATATATTTATACCCGCACCCGTCCCATTTAATTTGCGGATAATCTACGGGATCCGCGGGTTATATTTTTTTATAAAAAAATAACTATTTAATTTATTTTTATAAAATATATATATATAATATATTTATAATTAAAAATTTATATATTTTTAAAATTTAATTATTATTTTTAAAATTTCTCATATTTTTTAAAAAAATATATATATCTTTTTTACAAAAAAAACATTTAAAAAAAAAAAGTTAAAGAAAAAATTTGCGGGTTGGCGGGTACCCGCAATTCAAAATCCACCATTCCGCACCGGCCTCGCATAAAATACCCATAACCCGCATCCGCGTATCGATTTTCTCTAATTATTCGACCCGCACCAGCCCTGCGGCGGGACGAACAGGAGGGATCCGCGGGCTAAGAGTCAAATTCCCAGGCCTGTATATGCTTGCTACATTAGATTTTTTCCACATAATGTTTTAAGTAGATTATTAGCTATATAAATTTAGGAGACTTCCGATCACTTCTCCAACTATCTACTCTATTAAAATAGAGTCCTAAATTTATCTACTATAAAAGTTGTCATTAATTTTTGGACTCTTTCAAGTTTGTCAGATAAATGCATAATTTATGGACCATTTAAAGATTTTTACAATATAATCTAATATTTACATAACACGCTGCTATTACAAATGAAACCGGCGAACTTCAATTAAACCAACATCTAATCTCTAATAAGTAAACCAATACACTGCACTAATTATTTTAAATGTAATCGAGTGTTAAATATAATTATATTATCTAGTAACTCTTAATGGACCGTATAAATGATACGTGGCGACTTTTATACTTTTTTCTTCTAATTTTGTTGACTCTCATCTCTTGCAAACATCAGCATCATACAAAAGACATCAATATTCCTTATACTCTTTAATTCTGTAATTAGATTATCAATGCAATAAAAACTAAATTATATTAAAAATCACTGAATTTAAACAAAACAAATTGAAATCATATTTTATAATATAAAACGCTTTCTGAAAATGAATAATAAAATATATTTTTTTAAATCACTTAAAATTTATTAAAATTAAACATGATTTTTTTGATAACTGTAAATTAAGAAATATTCTCCATTCTTTTAGGGATCCTTAAACGAAAGATCAAACCTAACCAAAACTCTGTATATATAGATACTACTTGTGATCATTTCTAATCACGAAAACACCAAAAACTTGGGGCAGGCGTTCGAGTACTTATTCGGGTTCGGTTCAGATCTATTCGGAATTCCAAGATTAAAAATTTTAGCCCCATTCGAATTTTAGAAATTTTGGTTTGGATTTTTACGGGTTCGGGTTTGGGTTTGGATAACTCATTTAAATTACTTTTAAAATTTTTAAATTAATATATAATTTAAATTTCTCAAAATATATAAATAAAATAATATATAACATATAAGTTTGAATAGTGTATGCCAAAAATACCTAAACTTAACATATAAATTGGTTTAGCTTGAATATTTGAATGAAGAATCAACGTATATCTTAAGTATTTTTGTTGCTTTGAATATTGTTTAGCTATTTTAAATATTTACTTTTGACTATTTGAATATATTTTCAAATATTTTAGAAAAAATTAAAATATCTTATACATTTTAGATATTTTTATACTAAATCTAAAAAATAGCTAAAATATTTAGGTAAAAAATGATTTGGATATATTTTATTATCCAAAATATCGGTTCCAGTTCTTTAGATACCAAAGTTTTGAACTCATTCAGATATTTAACTAATCTTGGTCCAGGTTTAGTGCTACTTTTTCGGATCGGATTTGGTTCAAATTTTCAGATTTTTTGTCCAGCCCTACCAAAAACCTACCATGTAAAATAACATTCTAATGATTATGAAATAAGTTTAGTATCTTTGAAGATAATCGTTTGGATTCTTTAAAATGGTCTACAATTAATAGATGAAGCTAGGTGTTGTATAAAAGAATCGAGATCTATAATGAAAGGTGTTAGTTACCAAGTTAGGTGTTGTAAAAAAAGACCTAAATCTATAATCAAAGGTGTTACTATTAAGCATATATTGTTTTAAAACAAAAACAAAATAAGTAATTTGAATATTTTGTATGAACAGTAAACACACATATTTCACAACAAAGCGTGAAATATTAATGTATGATGGAAAACTAATACTTATAGTTATGTTATTTTTAAATTCAAAATACTTATAATCTAAATATAACAAAAATGATCTATAATAAAGTAAAATTTCGTGTTCAAACGCGGGTAAAAATCTAGTTTCTCCATACAGGAGATGTCGAATGTAACGTAGCAATAGGAAAACAATCTTTGTTCGTTTAAAAGGGTTTTCTCACTTGTATAGTCTAATCAAATTTTGGATAAACTTATAACAAAAAGAAACATTTATAAACAAAAAGAGAAAATTGAAACAAAAATTCGCAATACTAAATTATCGTAAGTTTTTTATACGTGCTCACGAAATAAGATTATGCTTACACACTTGTAACTTTGTAAGTTATCTTTGAATGTTCTCATTACACCGATACATCCAATCTGTGTTGTTCACCACAACGTAGTTGGTTTTTACGATCTACTTCAACTTTTTTGGCTTTTATTTTGCTTTCCAAGTTTCCAACTAACTGCTTTCGGAGACACAATTTTCAGAAAAGTAATAAACGCATGTAGTTGATTATTTCTTTCATTTATTCCATTGTTCCAAAGACACTTGTGGGACAAAAGCTGCTGAAGAACATCTAGTTTCAGAAAAAGGAATGATGGACTTTGGGACTAGGGTTTCTACATTAATACACCAATAATAATATGTCGTATAAATTAAGAGATAATAATAGAATTCATTTATTATCTGCCGGTTTCTGGTTTACTAATGGTTTAATGGGTTGTCTACGCATTCATATGAATCTGACCCTAAGTTTTTGGTTAATTTTTTTTTGATTAAAAATCTGACCCTAGGTTATCAGAAGGTAGAGACTAGGCCTAGGCATCCGGATCTTCGGGTCGGGTTCGGGTCGGATCTTGTCGGATCCGGGTTTTACGGGTCTTGGAAATTTAGACCATTTAGGTACCCATAATTTTTCGGGTCGGTTCCGGGTCGGGTCGGTTCGGGTCTATAATTAAAATATCCATAATTTTCGGATTTGGGTCGGATCCGGGTCGGGTTCGGCTTATTAGGATATAAAAATAAAATGAAATACTCAAATTCCATCGAATTTAATCAAAATTTATCATATATATCTAAAAGTTTACAAAATAACTTAAAATAAACTATTAATTCTATATTTTACATTTCAAACTTCATGTTACTTAAAAATGTTACAAAATAATGATAAAGATTGTTAATAAAAAGATATTTTAAAGCTTTTAAGTCGGGTTTGAATCGGTTCTTATCGGGTTGGGTCCTTTTCGGGTCTGGATCTATTCGGGTCGGTTCTTTTCGGGTCCAGATCTATTCGGGTAGAAGAATTTTGGACCCAATAGATACTTGTAAATTTTCGGTTCGGTTTCGGATCCGATATTTTCGGGTCGGTTCCGGTTCGTATTTTCGGGTCTAGGTTAAAAAATGCCCAGACCTAGTAGAGACAATCTGATCAGAACCAAAAAGTACTGATCTTACTCTTGAGTTTTGGCAGATCATTATCCTCCTTTCCACTTTTTCTTATTTTCCTAAACTTTATTAATATCCACTTTTATTAGAAGGTTATTTTTATAAATTATTTCAAATTAGAAAAGTTTCATCGAAGACCAACAAAAAAAATCACAACATATCAAACAAATAGTTTTTAATCAGCACCATAATCAAAATCTGCCACTACTGTTTAATAACAATGTATATTTAACACTAGTTGACAATGTGCGAGTATATATATAGATTAGGACCGATATCTAGTGTAATTACTCTCAAAAAGACAAACAGTAATTTGGTCTATCTTCTCAATAGTCTAAGCAAAACATGCCCTACTGTTTATGAACAGTGATATTTGTATATTTAACACTAATTGACAAAAGGTGAAAACTGGAAAAGATAAGTGGTTATCTTACATCTCAGACGTCGTTTGCGTCAAAACAAACCATCGATTATTTCAATCTTAGTTCTATATGTAGACGTTGGCACCAAGTTTGTTCCAATAATCCAAAGTTTCAGTTTTAATCCGAATTCACAGCACCAAGAAGTTGGTAATTCTGTAAATTTTAATATGCTGTAGTTCAATTGGCTATCTTTCAATTGTTTCTGCATTGTTCGACGGTGTGAAGTACTATTTAAAGGGAAATTGTAATATGCTGTACTTTACATATGTCTGTAGACGTAGATGTGTATCATTTAAAAAAAAATTGTTTTGGCTGGATTTCTCAAATGATAAAAAATACTCCGGAAATGTTACGAGAATATCATTTTATAATTTGTTTGTTTATTGTTTTTCAGTTTTTATATTGGAAACTACTCCTTCCGTTCCATAATATAAGATGATGTTTTGGAGAATTTTTGATGTTTCAAAATAATCTATGTTTTGATACTTTTAAGATAATTTAGTTTTATTGAAATATGGTTAATCAATAGCAATTTATTACATTGTTTGTGATTGGTTAATCTATAATTTATATCATTTAATAATATTGTCTTCTAAAAAGTAAATTTTTTAATTCTTGTGTATTCAATCAAAACATTTCAGAAATGTTATGATTGATTAATCTATATTTAATTTATATCATTTAGTTTTATTGAAATATGGTTAACCAGTAGCAATTTATTATATTATTTGTGATTAGTTAATCTATATTTAATTTATATTATTTAATAATATTATCTTCTAAAAAGTAAATTTTTTTAATTTTTATGTATTCAATTAAAATATCTTATATTATGGAATAGAGTGAATAAATTGTAGTATTACTCAGCGTGTGTATGCATTTAATGATGTTTGGCTATAAGCTAATATAAAAATCAATAATATAAAGGTTAAAATCTCGATAGTCAAATCAGGGAGTAATAATTATGTAACGCATGGGTGCGCAGGAAACACATCGTAGATTCATAGGGGGCAAAATGATGAGAATGATCCTTTTCTGATGGCTCAAAAGGTCACTCACTTTTAACGGGATATGTTTTTCTCAAACCTATTTTGTATCACAATTTTACACAATAAATAGTACTCTATATATAAAGGAATTTAATTTCCCTTTAAGAAAAAAAAAACATACGTAGAAGGCTGATTTCTTTAGCATTCTGATCAATGATCATTATTAAAGAAAACAAGTTTTCGGTTTTCTGTTTTTTCTTTCGTAATAAAAGGGATTATTGTCGTAGAAGAATGAAATAGGCTGAAGAAGTAAAGTCCGCTTTTCAAGGAGAAAATTGATTGATTGAATTTGCAGTTTTTATTATTTCAAAGTACTCTTTTTCTTTGTCGTTAGAAAAATAATATTTCCTCCACCTACGCAGCTTACTCTCAAAATCTATCAAATCATGTTTTGATTGGTTACAGCCTTCTTTTTTGTGTTACAAACTTGCGCTATAAAAAATCCAACACTTCCAACAAGAAATATGCTTTTATGTGCCGTCCGATATAAATGAAAAAACTGAAACAGGTCATTTGCTAATGTTCTTTATATTAAAAATTTAAAAATGAATCTAGATTGAATTTTAATTATTGAAATTCTTTTTGGTTAATGTGTTTGGTTGGACTAAGTTCATTTGAAGTTTGATTCGTTCCATTTTGAGATAAGCGATTGGCAAACACTAGGTTTGGTTTAAATTCATCGGCGACGTGTCCATTCTTGAGCGAAACTTATGTATTTTCAATTTGATAACAGATAAATATTGTGTTTGTGAAAATAGAAGAGGTCATTACTCATTACATACACGAAATTAATAACTCACAACACGAGCGAAAGTAGTAGTAGGAGTAATTGATTTGCTGACTTTGGAAATCACAAAATGACATTTTGCGTAAAAGTTAGCTGGAAACCCAAAATCTTTAAGTTCCCCAAAAAATGAAGAATCTCGCAATGATCGTCTTTTTCTATTCCAACTAACTTTTTTTAATATGACCACTACTATCATTAAACCGACTTATGACATGCATGGACAATGTGTCGATGTATATAAGATGGTGCAAGATGTTTCATGAAACTATTCTGCTATATGATAAATAACAACCGCTACAGAGGCAGTGTTTTATAAACGAAATATACGCTACTTCTAAATTTGTATGGTTCTACTAACTTATAATGGATTGCTGTAACGTAAAGCATGGGAAGACATGCATGATTTTATTATTTCATGACAGAACAGAAGCAATAAATAAAAAGAAAACTTCTGGTTCTTGAAATACATCTGGCCTTGTATACCAACTATACGTTTAATTTAGACATTTACCAAAAAAAAACTATACGTTTAGACAAACCTGAAACTCCTCTTCGTACAATAATGCATGCAACTACGCAAGTGTCAAGCATACTACACTGCAGTGTTGCCTACGCAAATCATTTGTTCCATACTTTCTCTACCTTCAAAAGTCATTAATTTTGTTCTTGATTTTCTCCATCTTTTGTGTTGAAGGATATAAATCACATTAAGTTACAAAACGGATATAAATCACATTAAACAAAAAAAATACATTCTGATAATTACCGTTTCATTGTTGAAAACGTATGTAATAATGATAAATTTATTAGTATCTTTATTGGTAGTCTCAGCTAAACTGATTTATCGTAATTTACATGCATGCTAATCATTTTAAAATAATGTAAAAATGTGTCTACCATGGGTGTGAAAACTGAAAACGTTATTGGTCTGTTGAAAACATGTTTAAAGGTCCATCACCTAAGAAAACTACACTAATGTTAAAGACAGAATATTTATAACATTTTCTACATTCTCTTCTTGCCTCCTAACTTTCAAAATTCATTTAATTCATATATTAGAGCAATTTTTAATGGCCTAAGCAAATTATGGTTTTACATAAGTATGTGTAAAACATCTACTAAACAAATTTATGCACCATGTGTTCAAAAAAAAAAAAAACAAATTTATGCACCTATAAATATGTAGAAGCACCAACTCTATCAACGTACCAACGACTGATCTCTTTCACATCTCTCCTTACTTTTGTCCTTCAGACACAAACCCAAAAAACCAAAAATGGAAGAAGTCCTAAGAAAGTTCAGCGAATCTCCCCACTCCCACATACCAGACTACGAACTCCACTCGAATCCTTTTATGAGAAGCTTCACCAACGCAAAACCCTCGCAGGTTAAACACACACCGTCTTCAAAAGAGACAACAGTGACCGCCACCGGATTTGGTAACGGCAGGACAAGGTACCGTGGCGTACGCCGGAGGCCGTGGGGACGTTACGCGGCGGAGATACGTGACCCAACGTCGAAGGAGCGACGGTGGCTCGGAACCTTCGATACGGCGGAGCAAGCCGCTTGCGCTTACGACTGCGCAGCTCGTGAGTTTCGTGGATCAAAGGCTCGAACGAACTTTACTTATCCTGTTCCCGCTCCTGTTCCCGAGCCTAGATTCTCTTTCTTCTCGAAGAAATCTACGAAGTCCGTTCGTTCTCATGTACCGTTGGATCATTCCAAAGAGTTCTACGGTACACCGGCACCGCAGAAGATTAACACTCAGCCTCTCTTATGGTGCGACGCTTCTTATTCCTCTCACCAAACAACGCCGTTTAACTCTTTCGACGGCTCTTCTTTACACCCAAAAACGGCAAGCATTTCGTCTTCCGCTGACGACAACTACACGGATTTTTTCCCGCGAGAACCTTCGGGTTCTGGTCTCTTGCAAGAGATCGTTCAAGAGTTCTCAAAGAAAAATCGCAACCAGCCTCCACCGCATACTACACTACCACCACCGCCAATGAATGGACATCTTGAGAACTCTGGTGATTTCTCTGCTCTCTCTATCGTCTCTAACAGTTTGTTTCAGTCGATGACGGTGCCTATGACATCGAAGTTAGATCGCTACAGAAACATTAATCAAGCTGGTGCATTCGATGGCATGAGCTCCGCTTCTGACGTTGGTTTTACGTACGGATCAGACGTGTGGGATGTACTTGTCGGAGATCATGGGGGTTGTTAGATGTTCATCATGATTATGTTTTTGGACCTGTTATTTTATTATCTATATATTTGAAAATTGCCCTTCGATATTTTTATGTTAGAGCATCAGCAACGGTGTATCTCAACAAAGATAAAATATTATGGTAACTATACCTTTTAATCTTTTAAATAATTAGATTATTTAGGGCATCTGCATTGAAAGATGCTAAGGAGGAGTCCACACATTTTTCGAGACAAATAGTGATGAACTTCTCCCTATCGAACTCTTTCCTAGAGTATTATCACTATTTCGCGGGCCCCACGACACATGGTGACCTGCGGTTGGTTTAATTATTATTTTTTTTTTGTTTTAAAAAAAACAAACAGTAAACAAAATAATAATAAATTTTTTTTTTATGAACCTCCCTATGGAATTCACTTACGCAGATGGTCTTAGAAGTTGACACATGGAGAAAATTCTCTCAAGAGAGACTTGAATCTCTTTATAAGCAATCGATCATTCCTTCTTTATGCATTTACGTTCTATTTATTTTCTTTAGTTTTAATTAGGAGAGACTCCTAAATTTTGACCACTGGCCTCTTAGATATTACCTAAATAACACTTAGGAATTCCGTAGCTTTTGTAAGCTTTTAACGCAGATGCTTAATGGGTTGCTTAATGGATTTTGGATTTAAAAAAAAAAGAAAAAAAAATAATTAGAGAAGCAGCGGTGCTTAATTAAGCTTCAGATGATGCGCTTCTTATTGGACACGTGTTACACACTCCGCGTCCCTTTCTCTCTCTCACGAAACGCTTGCGTTTCTTGTGTCTCTCTCTTTCAACGACTCCGCCGATCTCTCCTCAACGCCTCCGTGATCAATCGACCATGATCTCTCCTCGTCTCTCTCGCTCTCCTCGTCTCTGTCGCTTTGATCGAAAGGTTTGCAACCCCCAAATCCGTTTTTTTCTTTCTTTTCCATAGATTTTGCAGCTTGTGTTATTTTCTTCAAAATATCCAATTTGGTATTTGATCACAAACCAGCGGATTACAACACGCGTCCTCTTGACACTATCTACAGCAATTTCATCGATGCTCTCCCTGTGGTATGTGTGTTTTTCCTTTTGGTGTTTTACTGCGTTTGCTTGTTTTGAGGGATATTAGTTGTGTGACATTGAGGTGGTCAATGTAGGTTAAGTACTGCTCAGAGAACAACAAGCGTCTTATTCACTTCTCCACTTGTGAAGTCTATGGGAAAACCATTGGGAATTTTCAGAATCTTCTGAGGCGCGAGCCTCTCAAGCTTGTGGATGGTGGAGAATCACAGAGAACCTTCATCTACATCAAAGATGCCACTGAAGCTGGCCTCTTGATCATTGTGAGTTGCATTCATTGTTTATCCCTGTTAGCATCTCGTTTGTTGCTACTGTTTATCAAAGAAGTTGCATCTGAATTTCTTGTTTAACAGGAAAACCCAGAGAGAGCCAATGGGCATATCTTCAATGTAGGAAACCCAAACAATGAAGTGACAGTAAGGCAGCTTGCGGAAATGATGACTAAGGTGAGAAAGCATGTATACATATAAGAGAATCTGATTGATTTTGGATACTCAAATGCTCTGGGAAACAAAAAAATGGACAGGTCTATTCGAAAGTGAGTGGAGAGACAGCTATAGAGAGTCCAACTATAGACGTGAGCTCCAAAGAATTCTATGGAGAAGGTTATGATGACAGCGACAAGAGAATCCCAGACATGACCATCATCAACCGTCAACTTGGTAAGACTTCCTCTTTGTTTCTATTGATTTGCTTTGTCTCTTCAAACATAACCAAACCAAAACTGTTTTCTGATAGTTAGGATGGAACCCTAAGACATCTCTTTGGAACTTGCTTGAGTCGACCTTAATTTACCAGCACAGGACATAGGAAGCTGTTAACATTACTGTTAATGTTATTGAATCTTTAACATCAAGGTTCCTCCTAAGTGATTTTTTTTCAAAAAAATTTTTGAGCACCTAAAATAAAATAATCTTAATAAAATAATTTTTTTTTAAGCACTCCAAAATTAGCAACTTGCATTGGAGGATCAAAATTTAGAAGTTTCTTAATTTGGGTTCTTAAGACATAATTATTACTAAAAAATTATTAAGCACCCCATTAGGAGTGCTAGGGTTAATGATGCTCTTATACCCTTGTTCTTCTAATATACTAGTATCAGGTTAGGTAAATGAAAACTTATCTTGTATATTTTAGTTTTTATTCTTTTGGACTTCTTGCCTGCATGCATTTCCGTATTTAAAACATGTGGAACAGTCTATATACAGTTATATAGATTTGCAGTTCTATAACTAATGTATCGATCGTACAAATCAAAGAAAAAGTGTTTTCTTACAAGCCTTCTCATACATAGACAATAAAAAGTTTTGACCTATTTAAAAAGTGGATACGCAGATGAAAAGGTCGACTTTTATTCATCCAAAAGGCAGAGTTTGTCTCTGTCTTCTCCAACTTTTCGTGCTCTCTCATTCTATCACCATACGAAGAGCTTAATTACAAATAAACGATCAATAGTTTAAATCATAGTATAGTATCGTCACACGAATTTGCAGAAATATGTACGTACTCCCTAGTTAATGCGGTAATGAAGTATTTATGTAGAAGTGATTACGTGAATGAAAATGTACTCCCTGAGACATAACAATGACCACAGGATAAAAAACAAGGAAATGAACTTGGGGTGAATGAGTCATCTTTGACTTTGAGCCACAGATAGACTTCACATAATCGAAAGATAGACAAAACGTTGATTTAATATTACTCAGATAATCAGATCAAAATGACTTCATGGCCCAATGGATAAGGCGCTGGTCTACGAAACCAGAGATTCTGGGTTCGATCCCCAGTGAAGTCGTAATTTTTTACAATTTGTAATGACCAAAATGCTTTGGATTTGGTTTATGTCGAACCAAAGTAGGTAAAATTACAAAGCCGCAGGCAAACAACCCAAATGTAGCAACATGGGGTCATTCATTAGTAAGTAATGTTTTGAGTTCATTTATTCTTTGGAGATGAAAAGAAGAACATCTTCATCATCCTCAAATCTAAGCTTTGTGACTGCGACAATCTTTATTTTTTCTCTTCATCTTCTTTTCTACCATGTCTTTAGCTTTCGAGTGTCTTCTATATATGTGCAACGAATATAAAAAGTGTTAAATCTCAATTCAACCAACATAGAAAGGTACAAACGTTAATCACTGAAGCAGCAGTGGTAAACAGAATTTTCAAACACAGAAGAAGAAGAAGAACAGAGAATAGAGTCTGTCTCCAAAATTCTGAAGACACAATAATTGTGACACATCATGCTGATCAACGAGCAAAAGACCAAACAAATACAATTAAAGAGAAGAAGAAACCATTAGGCTTCGATTTCCGAAGATGAATCAATAGAAAAACATAAAACTAGTCCCTCCAAAATTAGGTTTGAATTCAAAGAAGATGAATTTTTCTTTTATTATTAAATATTATTATTGAAGCTTCTTCAAAATATGGGAACCAAACACTCCAAAATCTCATTCCACATTCATTTCCTTCTTCTACCATCCATCCCTGGACGACGATGACCTGTGGCAAAACCCCCAAAATGTCAGTGTAATCGCACCCAAAGATGACAAACATCAAAAGGTATGGCTCAGGTTTGGATCATTGTATTAAACTCACCATCATTTCCAAGTTTCTAGACTTCTACATGATCATATTTCAGATTCTTATCAAGTAGTATATTGCAAGTCCGTTCTTTGTTAAAAGACTAACCTGTCGACGTTCCTGTTGCTGAAGAATCCACGTTCCTTGCTTCCTTGGAAGTTTCTTCTATCATCACCACCTGTGCCTCGTGATCTAGGTCTTTCCATGGATTCAACACTCCTAGCATCTTCCACTGATCCACCCCGGGAATGAGGTCTTTCAGAATAGTTACCTGTTCTGCTGCCTGCACCAGATCCAGGCCTCTCAGCTGCTCTCGGCCTGAACCTGATTTTGTCGTCCAGCTCACGGATCAGTAACTCCAGCTCCTTTTCTTTCTCGCTTATAATGTCAGGTATGTTATGATTATTGCTGTTGGATTCTTGTTGAGTTTCCTTGCTCTCAGCTGTGATGGTTGCTTCCTTCTCAAGTTTCTTCCGTAGCTCTTCGATCTCTTCCTTCAGCACTCTCTCCTTCTGTTTCAGGCCTGAAGCATATTTGTTTCACAAGACAGAGATTTAAAGTGAGCGATTTGGCAGATGATGTAGAAAGGCATCAACATAATCACAGAGAAGTTATTCATGTACCAACGCAAGGTATCATAGACTTCAGAACAAAAGTTCAGCTAAAGCACAAACAAAACTCGGAACAAAGGACTACAACTTAGAAATGAGCAAGAGATAATGTTACAAGGTGACTATGCAATTCTATAAACACCAAGAGATGTTGTATCAAAAGAACACAGGAACAAATACCATTCAAATAACCTCTACTGAGAGACATCAAACATGGGACGAAACTTGGGACAAGATAATGATACAAACGTTTAGATAAGAGCCTATCTTGTGCCTGACAGATGCTTTATATGAAA
This sequence comes from Brassica carinata, assembly GCA_016771965.1. Taxonomy (NCBI): domain Eukaryota; kingdom Viridiplantae; phylum Streptophyta; class Magnoliopsida; order Brassicales; family Brassicaceae; genus Brassica; species Brassica carinata. Next base: position 32,852 of record CM028694.1, on the reverse strand, counting down.
TACATAAAACATATCATCAAAAGAAAACCACGAATGCACTATAACTTGAGCAGGTAAGTCATTAAATTAGTTTCCATTTCTGAAGTTGAAACACTAAGCAAATGTGGCAAACACTATCTGAAGTTTTCAGTTGCTGTCCTCTATTTGGTTCACCAGTTAACAACTTAACATCACTAAAAATAAACAGATTCACAATTCCTAGATAATATACAGATGAATAAAAGACCTGTCAACCCTGCGATGCTCGAGTTCAGAATCCATCTTTCGCCAATCTTTTCCTTGTTCCTCCAACAACACTTCCCGTGGTTTTGCGTCCCCAAAAGGATTCACCTTTGGTCTAGGCTTCACCACATTCTCCAATGTTAAGCTCTCAGACCTATTAGACTGAGCACTTGACGGCCTGCTCGACTGCGCGCTCGACGGTCTGCTCGTTTGAGAGCTTCCCTTCTTAGCCTCGATCTCCGAGTCAAGTTTCTTCCAGTCCAATCCTTTCTCCGAGAACTTGCTCTCTAGGTCTCGCTGCCCCAAACGGACTCGGCTTACTCGTCTTCACAGCATTTTCAGTTTGAGCTTCACTAACTCCTGTGTCAACAACCTTTCGTGGTTCCAGAACAAGACGACGACGCTCCTCCTGAACACCACCGGAAGAGACTCCAAATGTAGATGATTTTGCAAGAGACGCTTGGCTTTTACCTGCTCCCCAGTTACCAACCTCATCAGCTTTAGAGGATCCACCTCCATAACTGCCTCCACCACCTCCACCGTAACTGCCTCCTCCACCACCACCACCACCATCACCTCCATAACTACCACCACCACCACCTCCATATCTGCCTCCTCCACCACTACCACCACCTCCATAACTGCCACTACCACCTCCATAACTACCACCACCACCACCATAACTGCCACCGCCACCACCACCACCGTAACGACCTTGCCGTCCTTGATCAAACACCGGAAGAGATTTCTTCCCTTTCCCCCAATCATCAACCTCATCAGCCCTAGACTGTTGCGGAAACTCAGAAACCCTAGAACCCCCTCTCTGATCATCATCAAATCCACCATAACCTCTCCTCCCACCACCACCACCACCGCCCCAAGACCCATTAGAATCATCTCGATCTCTCGACATTCCTCCACCGTAAGAAGAGAACCCTCCACCAATACCACCACCACGACGCTGCATTTCGTCCTCAGAGCGTTGCCTAGGACCAGTAGGAAGCTGAATCATCTGCTCCCTCGTCAACCCAACAGAATCGCTCTTGGTGAACTCCGATAAAGTCATCTTCTTTTTCTTCTTAGACTTGTTGGTGCTCGTCGTCGCAGCTTCCTTCAAGCTAGGGAAGCTCTGCGCATCCGCAGCTGCTTGCTCCTCGTCGGCACGCTCGGCCTCATCGGCCCATGCGCCGATGTCGCCCCAAGGTTTCGACATCGGTGTGATTCTCAATTTCCAAGAAAATCGATACTTTTTTCACAGATCTGAAAAAACCGGGTTCCTAAACCCGGAGCTCCGAGTAAGAAATCGAATCAATCTCAGATTCTCTCTTTTTGCTAAAAAGATGAAATTTTTCAGAGGAAAATTAATAAAAATTGAATTTTTATTCTTTCTGTTTGGTTTGTAGGTTCTCCGGAATGGAGGAAGAGCAATGGACGGAGGAAGAGATAGCAAACGCGCTGGATTGGGTAGTGTAGTACACGAACCAATCAGTGATGAGAAAAAGGAATGGCTTGAACATTGTTGCCACGCGACGGTTAACTTGAAGAGGAAACGAGTCATTGTTTAAGCCGATCATGTTATTGTGACAACTTTATGTGCTCATATGATTCCACGTTGTAATAAAAAAGTACAAATAAACAACATTATTTTATTTTATTTTGTCAAACCTCAAGCACAAAATTAAAAATTTTAAAGAAAAAAAGAATCTGTAAACATGATTTTCTTTTTATTTTTCGCATTTCCAGAGTAATACACTAATGTGTCTTGTTTTAGTTTTCAATATGATTGGATCTTTCGTATGCTTTCTCATTTTGCTTCATGCAGACTGCAGAGTTTTGTGAGAGTATATCAGAAGCAAAACATTGAAATTCAAGAATGTATGTGGTCAAAACACAATCATTCATGTTTTAAATGGAGTCAACATACTACTTCAGTACATCTCAAACCTGTCTTCATACGACCACAAAACCCCCGTAACACAATCGATCTACAACTCTGGAATCGATTATAACTATCATCCTGAGTGAAGAGTGACAAGTGATCCATCAACAAACTCACAGTTCAAAAAAAAAAAGAGAGGCAAACCAAGCTGTTTCTCCCTCTTCTTCACCACACGCTGTCACCACCGTCCCTTTTTCCTTCCCAGCCTCCCATTGGACGATCACAATCAGCAACGACTCTATACATTTTGATGAATCTGTTAGAGAGAAAACAAGATTCAACCAAAAGAGAAGATAAAATAATTGTTCACATCTAACTTCTCTTAGACTTTCACAACTAGTTAATTCCCAAAGTCCCAACCATGGAGAGACATGTGACTGCACAACCAAACTAGTTCTAATTGATGTACTGATCATAGCGACACATTGCAGATCTCTCATCACCTGAAACTTTAAAACGGAGTAAGTGCCAAAAGTGGTACTGCCTGCCAAGCTTGAGCATTTGTCAATACACATATGCTCAACTAAAGATGACAAACATTATATACTGAAAATGAACCAATGACAAAAAGAAAGAAAGCGATATAATTTTGTAGATAAGATCCAAACATTCTAAGAAGACATATTAGCAAATGCACATCTCTCTTCCGACAAGGCTCACCAGCGTCTTCCAAGAAGATTTATTTCAATCCAACTATGATGATTTGTCTCCAAAAGGACCAGAAAGCATATTTAGAAAGCTTTTGTCCAATTCACCACTCGACAGCATATCCATAACAATCTTTACGGTGGAAGCATCTGAAGAGAACCCACATCTCTTCATTTCTTCTATAAGGTTAGCTGATGTTGCTACGTCACCACCTCGGAGATGAGCTCGGATTAGTGTGTTCCACGTACAACTATCTGGCTCATATCCATCTTCCTTCATTGTCCTAAACAACAGGCGCGCTTCAGACAGTGAGCCTTTCTTACACAGTCCTCCAATCATTATATTATATGTTCTGATATTAGGCTTCACTCTTTTGAGAGGGAGGCTACATAATAGATCCCAAGCATCATCAACCTTACTAGCATTGCACATCCCGTGAATGATGATAGTATATATACCAATATCAAGTTCCATCTTACTCTTTTCCATTTTTTCAAGTATTTCCAGTGCCTCTTCTAGTTCTTCATTGTCACACAACCCATCCAGTAAAATTTTGTATGTCACAATATCAGGATGAATACCTTGAGAGACCATCTCTTGGAAGAGTTCCTTGGCCACATTGAGTTGCCCAGATTGACAAAACCCTTGGATGAGAGTGCTATAAGTCACTGTATTGGCAACCACCCCTCTCAGGGACATTTTGCGGAATAGTTTCATACCTTCATCAACCAGTTTAGACTTACAATATACGTTTACAAGGATACTGTAAGTCACGATATTAGGATCGCATCCCTTGCTAACCATCAGATCCATCATCTGGTTGGCTTCATCAAAGCGCTTTTCATTGCAGAGTCCATATATCAAAGAGTTATATGTAATGGTATTAGGATCTATGCCTCTTGTGATCATCTCATTGTACAAGTCTTGAGCCTCTGTAAGCTTTCCCTCTTTCACAAGACTACCAATCAAAGAATTGAAAGTGACGACGTCCGGGGTGATTTCCCTTGTAATCATATCTCTCAGCAACTGTACACTATCATCCCATCTACCAATACTACATAAACCTTCAATGAGAGAGTTGTAAGTAAAGACATCTGCTTTGGTACCGTTGGTTTCCATTTCATTGAAAAGGCTGAGTGAATCTTCGAGGCTTCCATCTTTGCAAAGACGGTCAATGATGATATTGTATATGACTACTTGAGGCTTGACCTTTCTATGTTCCATCTTTCTGAGCAGATCCAAGACCAGGGCAGTGTTTCCTGACTTACACATTCTGTTCAAAATGGGACCATATGTAAAATGATCGGGTTGGCATCCATTTTCCACCATTCGATCAATCAATTCCATTGCTTCAGAGAGTCTATCTTGGAGACAAAGACCATTGACAATAGTGTTAAGTATGTGATATGCCTTGGAGAGTTTATGTGAGGCAGAGGAAGAGGAGAGCAGAGGAGGAAGGTGAAAAGTAAAAGAAGAGAGTTGACGTGGAGGAGGTTGTTACTTTAGTAGTTCATTTACAGAATTGTCATTGGGCCTCAACTATATATAAGAGGATCCAATTATTAGTTTGGGGGATTGTGGAATTGCTAGGGGCTTGACTCTGAAAGGAGCAAGATTGTAATTGGCTTAGTGCTCGATCTGTGAGTACTAAGAGAGGGTGGTTGGGCGGAACGTAATCAATATACATCATTCTTCTAACAAATTGGTGCGTTTTGGAGCGTTCTGGATCGAGGAACTTCGCGACGATGACGAAGAAGACGAAGGATACCGGCGATAGTCAGTCAGATCCGGCGGTGACCTTGGATCTGTTATCGCCGACGCTACAGCAGCATACATCAGCTCGATCGAGGCGAATCGGAGGTTTACGAGTCCTTCGTGAGCTCGAGACTAACGCCAAGGAGATGGAAGCAAGAATCAAGCTTCACTAGAAGCAAAGATCGACGAGTGTTACGAAAAAGATGTGCGCCGATTGGAGAAGAAATTATCGAAAAGCATCGACGCACTGATGAATCACCGCCTTATCGTCATCCTCATTACCAGGTACATCATTCAACCGAACCTGGCCGTAGCGTTAGGAATGAGGAACCTCTTGATCGGAGTATGGTAGTTGGGAATAGAGATAAGATGATGAAAAAGTTGAGTTACTGTGTTTGATGGTGAAGATGCGTATGGATGGATTGCTCTTGCTGAACGATATTTCAGGATTGGTGGATATGATGAACGATCGAAGTTAGATGTGGTTTCAGTGAGTTTGATGGGAGATGTTCTCAGTTGGTTCAACAGTGAAACACATCGACGAGGATTTCGCATTGGAGAGAGTTTAAAGAGAAGTTAATGGCAAGGTTTAGCAGGAGAAGTTACGTGATCCAAGTCAACCATTTTTCGCAGTTAGTCGACGGGGACAGTAGCTCAGTACATTCACACGCTTGAGGACTTATCAACACAAGTGACTGGATTGACAGAGAGACAGTTGGAAGGATCTTCATGAATGGGTTGCAGCCAGCTATGAGAGAAGTTGTTAACATGTGCAAACCAGTGGATTTGGCAGAAATGATCTCAACGGCGATCAGATGGAAGAGAGTGTGTTGTACAAAGTGGTTTGTAGAGAGCGAGAATGAAGGGAAGCATACGAGTAGAACAGCTTAGCTCCAATTCCTCAACTCAGAAAAGTTCATCTAGTTGGAGTTACAAATCAACACCGTGAAACAAGTTGACGCAGCGTAAGAGACCACGCTTGAAATTAATCAAGCTCAAATAACCGAAGAAAAGGTTGGGGTTATGCTTCACTTGCGATGAGAAGTGGTCACGACAGCATTGGTGTCCTAATAGGTCACCGCAAGTACTCACGTGATAAATGGCTTGGAGATGGAGATATTAGATCAGTCCTTAATTGAAGTGGACGAGATCAGTGACGGAAAGGAGACAGCTTTGATGGGATTGTCACTCAATTCTTTCTAGGACGCTCATCACCAACGACTACAAAAGTGATGGGAACTTTAAAGAAGAATACGGTAGTGGTGATGATAGATAGCGGTGCTACGCACAATTTCATATCTCCAGCAACAGTGAAGCGAAACAAACTAAGAACCGCTCAACACCCTAACTTGAATGTATTGTTGGGAACGGCATTTCGGTACAAGGAACAGTGTTTGTGACGATGTGGAGTTAAGACTTCCGATATGTCTTTCAAAGCAGATTTCATAGTGTTGGAGTTGGGAAATGCAGACATCATCTTGGGAGTGCAATGGCTGAGAACACCGGTCCTTGTGTTGTGGATTGGGAAACGAATGAGTGGGCTTTCTCTTATGAGGGCAAGCAGGTGTTGTTGAAAGGAGATCCTTCTCTTCACGGGTGGGATTCTCATTAAAAACATTGACAACAGAGAAGAAAGTGCAACAGAAGGGAGTTTCAAGAGAGAAACCTTCGAACAGAGGAGGCAATACCGTGTTGGTTCAGCGAAGCTCACACAAGATGAGGCGTTTTTCGAAACCAACAGATTGCCACCGCTGAGAGGGAGAGAACATGCGATTGTCTTACAAGACAACTCGAAACCTATAAGTGTAAGACCTTATCGGTATCCTCATGCTCACAAAGAGGTAATGGAAGAGTTGGTGCGTGAGATGTTAGCCGAAGGATTGATTCGACCAAGCACGAGCCCTTATTCTAGTCCGTTACTGGTCAAGAAAAAGACAAGTCTCACCGCTTTTGTGTAGATTACCGCACTGAATCGAGCCACAATTCAAGATAAATATCCAATACCGATGATCGACCGTTATTGGATGAACTACATGGAGCTAAGTGGTTTACTAAGTTGGATTTACGCTCGTGCTATCATCGATTAGAATGCAGGAGAGTGACATTGAGAAAACCGCGCCCGCACTCATGATAGCCACTATGAGTTTTAGTAATGCCATTTGGGCTTACTAACGACCGCGACGCTTCAAGCCTTGATGAATGACGGTTCGGAAGTTTCGAGGAAATTTGTGTTAGTATTTTTCGATGATATACTAATCTACAGCTACTCACCGAGGAACACGCCAAACACATTGGCCTGGTGCTGGATGTATTCGTGGAACGAAGCTTTTGCTAATAAGAAGAAATGCTTTTGCTCGTGAGACAAGTAGAGTACCGGGTCATGTAATCACGAGTGCTGGTGTCACAACAGATAACCAGAAGATTGAGGCAGGCAACGATGGCCAACACCAAAATCAGTGAAGGATTTAAGGGATTTCTTGGCTTAACCGGTACTACGTAAGGTTTGTGCGGGATTATGGGAGCATTGCGAGACCACTAACCGAGCTTTTGAAGAAAGAGCAGCTTTGGGCAACGATGGCGGATAAGGCTTTTGACGAAGTTAAAGAGAGCAATGGTTACAGCCCCAGACTAGCATTGCCGGATTTTTCTAAAGTGTTTATAGTTGAATCTGATCGTCGGGGTTTGGATTGGGGGCAGTTCGATGCAAGACAAACACCGATTGCTTTCTTCAGCCGTGGATTGACGAGCAAAGAACAACGAAGCCTATCTATGAACGTGAGCTCATGGTAATTGTGATGTCCATACAAAAATGGAGACATTACTTGCTGGACGACGCTTTGTAGTGAGAACGGATCAACAGAGTCTCAAATATTTGTTGGAACAGAGGGAGATCACACTGGATTATCGAGGTGGCTAACACGAATACTTGGGTACGAGTTTGATATTGAATATAAGGTGGGGAGTGAAAACAAAGTGGCAGATGGCTTATCTCGCGATTGATCATGCCGCCAAGTCCGAAGGGTCTCACGATTTGTTAGCTCGACCGTTCAATGTTCTCTGAGTTACACGACTTATATGCGGAGATTGATGATAATGCAGATACAACAATTGGTTACTAAGCTGAAAGAAGGAAAAGAGGTGAAAAGAGGGCTCACATTGACGAATGGGCGCTTGTATTATAAACAACGTTTGGTGATTCCATCTTCATCCGCTTTCATACCGCTTGATCATGCAGAGAATCATGACAGTGTGCTTGGGGTCATGCAGGGTATTGAGAACGCTGCAACGGGTGAAGATGAGTTTTATTGGCCAAAGATGCGGAAGGGAATCCAAGAATATGTGGCGCCGTGTGCTGCCCGGCCGACGATAAATACCGACGCTTCCAATGGGTTTACTTCAGCCAATTGAATTACCGGGCAGATATGGGAGGATATAGCGATGGATTTTGTGGAAGGGTTACCTACATCACAAGGAGTCAACGGATTTTGGTGGTGGTTGATCGCCTTAGTAAGTATGGTCACTTCTTGACGTTGAAACACCCATTCACAGCAATGGACGCTGTTCGAAATTTGCTAAAGAGGTGATTCGCTTACACGGCTTTCCGAGATCGATAATATCGGATCGAGATAAGATCTTCTTGAGCAAGTTCGAAGGAATGTTTTCGTCTTTCTGTACAAGATTACGGTTTAGTACAAAGATTTCACCCACGACGGATGGACGACGGAAGTATTAAACCGCTGTGTAGAAACGATTCGCGCTGTTTTGCTTCTTCCCACCCAAAGACTTGGTGAAATTTTTACCGTATGAGCTGTGGTATAATACATCTTATCACACGGCCTTGAAGTGCACACCGCTTCAACCGGTCTATGGACGAGAGCCTCCCACTCGCTACGCTATGAACAAGGTGCGACCGCGAACTTTGAAGTGGAGGCAATGTTAAAGGAACGAGATGAGATGTTGAGTTCGATTAAACAGAATTTGATCCGAGCACAAGCTCTTATGAAGAATAACGCAGACAAGCATCGAAGGGATTTAGACTTGGAAGTGGGTTCGATGGTGTATCTGAAATTGCGTCCCTATGACAGCAATGGTAAGTCGAGACTTTTCGAAGCTGGCGGCAAGATTCTATGGTCCGCTTGAGGTGTTGGCTAAGATTGGGAAGGTTATGATAAATTGAAGTTGCCCGAGCATTCCAAGATTCATCCTGTTTCACATTTCTCGCTTGAAACCCGTGATTGGCAATCCGCCTTGGCCATACCTTTACCTCCGATACGACCGAGGAGATTGTGGTGGAACCGAAGCTGTGATTGATCACCGTTATGATGAGGAGGGTTCTGGAAGTGTTGATTAAATGGCATCATCTACCGACCATGAGACTTCGTGGTTAAGAGCACGGATTTGAAGCATCGCTTCCTTCCTTCTCACTTGAGGACAAGCCGAGTCTCGAATGGGGGTATTGATATGCCTTGGAGAGTTTATGTGAGGCAGAGGAAGAGGAGAGCAGAGGAGGAAGGTGAAAAGTAAAAGAAGAGAGTTGACGTGGAGGAGGTTGTTACTTTAGTAGTTCATTTACAGAATTGTCATTGGGCCTCAACTATATATAAGAGGATCCAATTATTAGTTTGGGGGATTGTGGAATTGCTAGGGGCTTGACTCTGAAAGGAGCAAGATTGTAATTGGCTTAGTGCTCGATCTGTGAGTACTAAGAGAGGGTGGTTGGGCGGAACGTAATCAATATACATCATTCTTCTAACAGTATGATGAGATTTGGAATAACCTTCATTTCTACCATACGATCAACTAATTCCACAGCTTCGGAAACTTTACCCACAAGAGACAATCCGTTAATCAAAGTAGAGAATGTGATTGTGTCTGGCTCATACCCAAGTTTCAACATCTTTCCAAAAACAGAAAAAGCAGAACCGAGTTTCCGGCGACGGCAGAAGCAATTGATCATAATGTTGAGAGTGTAGACGTTATGTGCAACCCCACTCGGTTCCATCTGCTTGCAGAGAGATAACGCGAGATCATACTGTTTTGTGATCATATCCCACAGCAACTGGGAACCATCATCCCATCTGCCGGCATTACAGAAGCCTCCTATGAGAGAGTTGTAGGTAATGACATCTGCTTTGATACCTTTGGTTTCCATTTCATTGAAAAGGGTGAGTGCATCTTCGAAGCTCCCATCTTTGCAAAGACTGTCAATGATGATATTGCATGTGACTACGTTAGGCTTGATCTTTCTATATTCCATCTTTCTGAGCAGATCCAAGGCCAATGAAGTGCTTCCTGACTTACACATTCTGTTCAAAATAGGACCATAAGTAACTTCACTGGGTTGAAGTCCATTAGCAATCATTCGATCTATCAAAGACATTGCTTCAGACACTCTATCTTGGAGACAAAGACCATTGACAATAGTGTTAAGTATGATGAGATTTGGAATAACCTTCATTTCTACCATACGATCAACTAACTCCACAGCTTCGGAAACTCGACCCTTGAGACATAAACCGTTTATCAAAGTAGAGAATTGTGACTCTGTCGGGGTCATACCCAAGTTTCAATATCTTTCCAAAAACAGAAAAAACAAAACCGAGTCTCCGGAGCCGGCAGAAGCAATTGATCATAATGTTGAGAGTGTAGAGATTATACGAAATCCCTTTCATTTCCATTCGCTTACAGAGATCCAACACGAGAGGATGCTGTTTTGTTTTAGCAATACCACTAAACAGTTTGCTGAAATCTATGACCGTTGGAAGAGGACGAGACCCAATCATGGTTTGGAAGAGAGCAACAGCATCATCCTTCCTGATACCGACGAGACCACTTCTCAGTCTCTCTCTGTAACAAGACATCTTTCTATTGCTGCTGCTGACACCACCACCAGAGAAGCCTCGTTGGCAGAAGAAGTAGTACGGGCTTTGGGAGAAAGCATTTTCTTAGAGTACCTGTCTCATGTGAACCGGGACGAACCAATCTCGAGGTAGTAAGCCCACTTTGTCTCTGCACCTTCATCATCATCATCCCTGCTTCAGATGAATCGTCTTCTTCTTCTTAGGGCACACAAAAATTGATTCTCTGAGTGAGTGATGGAGCTCTGGAAATTTGTGGGAGAGAGAGAACAAAAAGAAGAAGACCGGTTAGGTAGTAATTTCGTGTCCATTTAAATTTCGTGTCTTCTCTTTGTTTTTGTATGTGTTTATGTGATTTTAATGTCGACTAAGAAAAACGATGTCGCTTCAACAGATGACTACAATAGAGAAAACTTCAGGAGAATATCGCACACAACTTGTTCGACCGAATGCATCAACGAGCCTCTGTTTGGTTTTTGTTACCGATTATAGAATGCATACAAAAGATATCAAAGGTCCCTTTTACCCTAACAAAAAAAAAACTCAGCAACGCATTCACATCATCAAAACAAAAACGGTTTCTCTTCTTTTGACAGAGTTTTGCATATCCAGAATGAATCAAGAAGAAGGAAAACCATCAGGATGTCATGTGACCTATTTTAATTGCTCATATCTCTTTCTGAGATCTTAGATAGTTCATGAGACGACCCATTCCGCTACCTCTCCGCCACGATCCTCCACCACTTGATGAACTCCCTTTCTTGTTCCACCCATTGTTTGCTTCAGACAGTTTTGCCTTTTTCTCACTTAGAGCTTCACTTAGTTCTTCCCAAGGGTTCCCTTTCCCATTCTCTGCAATTTTACATATGTCCAATGTTATAATTAAATAAGTTTCCATGTCAACAATACACAAGATTGCGTGTCAAGATGTACCTTTCACAATGGTTTGCAAACCGTTGTTGTTTGTGCTCAGTTTTAGATTCGTAGCTGCTTGGTCAGGCTTGGTGGCGACTTCCACGACGTCTGAGCTGCTAGTTTTGACGCTGCGGACATCCAGCAGAGAAGAAAACTCAATCTGCAGCAAGCAAAGTGTTTCTCATAATCAGAATTGTGATTCTTAGCAAGCAAGTAACTACAAGAACCAGAATCTGTGTTCTTCAGATTACAATGACAATAGATTAAGCCATGAAGCATACCTCCAAGGATCCGTCTTCATTATAAAGAGATGTGTCAGCTTGCATTGAAGAATCGTCCTCCTCTTCTGTCTTCTTCTCAATTGGATACTCTTGAACAGGGATCAACGTCACCTTCTTGGAGCCTGGATCATAGTCGCTTATCTTTCCCACCTTCCAGGATAGATATACAACGTAAAGGGCTTAGGCTCGTCAAAGCAAATAAAAGGAGAGTCAGAAACTTTACTCGGAAGGAGGAAACTTCCGGAGTCCAAGATGATGTTAGCTCAATGAGGCAGTACGCAATAATATCTCCTTTCTGAAATATTAACAGATCAAGAGTGAGTAGACAAAAATAAACTCTAACGTAAATACTATTAAGCAAACCTTTACTGAGCCAGTGTAAGCCACAAGCTGTTCATAGTCTATCTGACCGTTAGTAAGTGTCTCTGCCTCACAGCGCAGTGTCTGATAAGTATCTTCATTCAAATCCCAAGCATATCGTTTGGAGAATCCTGTCTTCTCTGTACCCCATTTTTGGCCTTTCTTCTTCGTCATGTTTCCGTTCCACACGAAATTTTCCTAACATTGCCAAGTCCATTCATTACCGATTTCAGATTCATCAAAAGCTCAAGGAAACAAAGATAGGGGTAAGTCATACCGCAGGAGGTTCAGTTTCAGGAGAAGCTTCATCTGTTTCATCTGAAAAGTAAGCATATAAGAGAAACTGTGAGGAGGAGCCGAAAAAACATTACGTAATGATTTATATACCGAGTTGCTTGAAGCGAATGTGGCCTGGCTTCACTTGAACAGGAACCACTTCATCCCCTACACCATCACCAGCTTCATGTAGCTGTTGCATTTCGAGAGATTCAGAGTGATTTTCCTCGGTTACTTGGTGGTCTATAGTGATAGCTGGTTTTTGGCTGGGTGCTACAACCATCTGCATCTCTTTTGCTGAAGCTGCAAATTGTGCAACAAGAAAGAAGATATCAGTTTTGCTTAAACGCGTGATAGATACATGTGTCTTATCATCATTTTGAATTTTGAAGTATCTGAAGACAAACCTCTTCCTTCTCTAGTTTTGTCTTTTCTCTCAACCATTGCCGTTTAGCCTTTTTACGCCGAGCACTTCTACTAGGTGTCTAAAACAAATATAAAGAAGAATTAGCTTCACATTCGTTGTAGCAAAGAAACAGACACAAGACAAGCCTTCCTAGTTCCTTGAGAGTTGAGACAATGAAGTAAACTCGAACCTTTTTAGTTTCAGCAGACATGTTACACAGTTCATCAGGCTCTTTGCTCTCTTCTTGAAGTGAGGACCTGCAATTTGAAAGCAAGCCAATTGAGAAACAACCAGTGAGAAATAATTCATGAGTTCCTAGCGAGTTTTGACAACACTTACTTCTTTGACTTGGTCGTACACTTGGCGTTACCATCATTCTGTTCATCATTGTCAGTTCTCTGTACATCCAATGTCTTCTTCTTCTTCTTTACAGCATTGCTCTCTCTTTCCAGTGGAGTTTCTTCAGTAGTAGCTAACTTACTCTTCTTCCTCCTACAAAACCATCAAACCCTTGAATAACCAACAAATACTTGTAAATAAGAGTCGTTCTTGGTAGAGATCCTACTTGGAGCTAATGCTTTTGCTCGACCCTTTACGTTTCTTTGAATTATTCTTCTCCGCCACAACCTCTTCTTCCTCAGACTCACTTTCATATCCTCCAGTTTCCTCATTATCAATAAGCAATGCACCAGGAAGAATCCGAGCCCTCTCTTCTTCAGCCTCAATCGCAGCACAAACATTCTCCTCACTATCTTCCTCGACAATCTCCAACAAAGGCTCCTTCTTTCTCTTAACACTACGAAAACAAAAACAAAAACTTTAACACTAACACTTAACAGACCCCAAAAGCAAATGCATTGAAACTAACCAAACAATATCTTTATCCTTTAACACACAGCTCGACTCGAACGGCGGCAAAACGAACCCATCCATCTGAAAAATCAAAGATAAGCATCACATAAGTGAAATGTAACAATAAATCGTGTCGGCATTGAGAATTAGGGCAGACAAGAAGGAAGCATGCGTACAGATAGAGAGAGGCCATGTGGGCAAGCTTCGAAGAGGCTAAACGTGCAGAGGATATGAGTAGAAAACTCTGAAACAGTTCGATGATGTTTAGGATTCAGCACAACCCAGCTCCTCTTTAGCCCTTGCTTCTTCTGGCACTTGCTCAGAATCCGTTGATCCTCGAACACTAGACGAATCCTCACCGTATCTTCCGCCATCGTAGACGGGTTCCGGAGAGGAAAAAGGATGATCTTTCGCTAAAGTTTTGACCTTTCCTTAAACCCTGTTTGGGTTACTAGACGGGGAAGAGAAGGACAAAGCGAGAAACGATTAAGACCAAACCTAACACTCTAGTCCACCACAAAGAGGTTGGTAACGGAAGATTGGTAGGGCATTGGGCCTTTTAAAAGCCCATCTATGTAAAGCCTCTGATTAAATGTAGGTTTCTTAATTAAAAATTAATAGAACGAGAAAATGGTAGTTTGGAAGATATCAGTCACTGATGGTATACGATAGTTTTCATAAAATCAGAAGCAAAACTCAAACCTAAATAATGTGATTTTAATTTATACTATACAAATAAGTGTTACTGACCAGTTAGATTTTGAATGAATTAGACCAAGACATGAAATCTTTAATTCTGTAAACCAACTTTTGCGGTGATGTTCTATTCAATTTCCTTTATGAAATTTGCAAGCATAACAATGTTTTTCACAAGTTACAAGTTACACGATATAATGGTTAGTTGAATATAAATTTGCAAGCATAATAATGTTTAGTTGAAGAGTAATAATAAGTTAAAAGTTACACGATATTTCTTGCTGGACTCGAGCAATTCAGATAAGACAACAGTATCACTAAAGTCTGTAAGATTAACACAAATATCATTAGAATTGGAAGGTTCTAACTGGTGACCATTAAAATAGAAATAGGAATGTGCAGGAAAATAATGAGTAGGAATAAAATTAAAATAATGAAAATGAATTTTGTTCCATATCATTTTTGATAAGGAATTAGTTTGTTCTATAGTTCCTTAAAATTGGAGGAACGATAAAGAATCACACACATCAAAAATTTCTTACAAATGGTGTAACTTTTAAGGAATGATTAGGATTTTATTATTCCCCTTAATTTTCTAGGTCACCATTTAGATCCAAAGTACATTTTAATTTTTTTTTATGTGTTACTGACCGTTAGGCCTGAGACTTATTATCCGGGATCCGCTCCGAAAATAAGATATCCGGAGCGCCCGGATCCGAGTCCGGATAGTAAAATCAAGGATCCGTCAAAACCGAATCCGGATATCTTAATTTTTAGATCCGGATATCCGGATCCGGATCCGTACTTTTAAAATATATTAACTTTTTAATTTTATTAATAATTATATTTGGTATATTAATATTTATTCATAAAATTAGTTTTATAATACTATATTTTTGGTATCATCGGCCCTCCAGGCTCTCCAACTTGTTCTAGTTCACCCACACTCACCATAGCTCCATAGACATCTATTGGATATAGTTAAGAGGACGTGATTTAGGATAATCCAATGAAAAATATATATATACATATGAAAGTCTCATAATAATAAAATTTGCACAAGAAGATTTAACGTGTACACTTTAATATAACATACCTACAGAGTACATAGGATGTGCAAGGCCTCTCAGTATGGTTTTAAATTCTTTAAAACCATAATAGTTGCAAGGTGTTGTTCCTGGAACCTTATTAATAACCGTATTCTCACCAGTGACAACATGGAAGCGGTTTGTGGTTGTCCTAAATCGCCTGAAATTGTGAATTAGTTTGAAATCTAAAATCTCTAACCCATTCTCCTTCAACCAGGATGCATTCATTTGTCCTCATAATTTCATCTACAAAAGTTCCTTGAACGGTGGATCTCTGTATGAAAACATAAATTAAGCAGTTAGAAAAACAACCACGATCAATATTTTAATTTAAACACTAATATTGATCTTACCTTTTCATCACCAAAGAGCATCTCAGTTTCTCCATGGATTCTTGCAGAATCATCTTTCCATTTACTGATAACCTTCACTCTTACTGCAGAATTTTTGAGAGAAAGCTTAACAATGAAGCTTGATACTAGTGGGTTCGAGACCTCCATGCCAACGATTGGATTCGGCTCCAGCAACGATATGCTTGATGGGTTTTCTACGGTGCCCTCGTTTGATCTTCCCCGGACTACAGATGTGAGTTTTTGATTTTGTTGATTTGATGAAATTGTTTTGGCTTCTTAGGAGAAGCAATGTTGGTGATTGGTTTTGGTGTGGGGTTTCAGTTTGATGGGTTTCAGAAAGAAGCAGTACAGATGGTGAAGCCTGCGAAAGGAACAACAACACTCGCTTTTATCTTCAAAGAAGGTGTCATGGTCGCTGCTGATTCTCGTGCTAGCATGGGTGGATATATCTGTATGTTCTCTTTCTTCACTTTACTCTTTAGTTTATATCTTTGCTTTTCGTATAGTTGACTCTGGCAGAAGATTAAGTTAGCTTCTTGTTGGCTTAGTTTTGAGCTGGATTGTTAAGTAAATCTTATAATTTACATTCTGTTGGCCAATGATAGTGAGGCAGTATAGGAAATGAAGCGTTTGTATTATTGCTACTGATGTTTCTTATTGGTTTTCTGTATTTAGCCTCACAATCTGTGAAGAAGATTATTGAGATCAATCCTTATATGCTTGGTACAATGGCTGGAGGAGCTGCTGACTGCCAATTCTGGCACAGGAATCTTGGAATTAAGGTACTTATCTCTATTTGTATTTCCTTTGCTGTGTGAACTGATGTTTAGATCTTGTGACTTATCTTCATTTTAAGTTGGATAACTGGAAAGGTTTTTGTTGTATTATTGTGACCTTAAAATTATACGAATCTCTTTAGGTAATGCATGCATTTTCTACTACATAGTTAATGGCTTTAGCATCCTTGTTCTGGAACTAACCATTGTTGTAAGTAGTATACTTCAGTTACCTTTGTTGTACTAAGATACCGAATAACAAAATAACTTTAATTGATGACTATAAAAGCTTAGTAAGATCAAGGTTCGTGATGCAAACTGCAAAGTGATGCTTTACATTTGAGTGGGTATAACTCAGCTTTTGTTTAGAATATTTTGGCATGTTGATATTGTTTACCTATGCTGTATGTTGGTTTTCATTTGTTGAAACTATGGCTAATCTCTTGATTTATTTGTCTATCCAAGTGCCGTCTACATGAACTGGCAAACAAGAGGAGAATCTCTGTTTCCGGAGCTTCAAAACTTCTCGCAAACATGCTCTACTCATACCGTGGAATGGGACTTTCCGTCGGCACCATGATTGCTGGATGGGACGAAACTGTCAGTGAAACCAACTTCATATCTTCATCTTCTTCTTTTTTCTCACCCTTGAGAATCTAACTTCTCCTTGGATAGGGTCCTGGACTATACTATGTCGACAACGAAGGAGGAAGGCTCAAGGGAGACAGGTTTTCAGTTGGTTCTGGTTCGCCATACGCTTACGGTGTACTAGACAGCGGGTAAGAACATGTTCATCTCTTTTGTTCCAATCCCAATAGCTAAAACCATATTCTAATCTTGCTTCTATCATTAGATACAAGTTCGATATGTCAGTTGAAGAAGCTTCCGAGTTGGCAAGGAGATCAATCTATCATGCGACATTCCGTGATGGAGCCAGTGGTGGTGTTGCTAGCGGTAAGTAGCCTCAGATGTGATGCTAAATTTTCTAGATACTGAATTTTTGGCTCATAAAATAAGATTTTGTCTCTTCTCGTGTGATCAGTGTACCACGTGGGTCCTAATGGATGGACGAAACTGTCAGGAGACGATGTTGGGGAGCTACACTATCACTACTACCCCGTGCCACCAGCCATTGCGGAACAGGTCATGGAGGAAGCAGCTGCCGAGTAAAACTAAGACTTTCTTTTACTTCCTAATCAATTCACTCCCTTTCTTTAGCTTAAGCTCTGGTGTTCACTCTATTAAGATTCTCCTTTTTATTTTCTGCAAACACATATTCTCTTTACTTTGTTCAAACAGCTTTTTCAACTCTTCACTCTTTGTTTCAACCGTGAAATTAGGAACATAAGTTGAATAATTATAAAGAAAATGTTTGGTTGAAAAATATCAGTTCATGAACGTAAGTTCACATCTAAATACTTTCTAATTCTTTACATCTAGATGATTAATGTGCAATCTATATAGACAAAACCGGCACGACCAAACCCAACTGTAATAGTATAGTCGACAATAACTTACGGTCAATTCTCCTGACAATTTTCAAAGTTTGACAAAAAAAAGACAATTTTCAAAGTTTGGTCACAAAAATAGATTACGAGGACGAAAATGATCAAAATATTTTATTTAATAGGTAAAAAGATCTTAATATCCTAGATATATAAAAAAAATAAAAAAATAAAAAATGAAAAAATGAAAAAAGAAAAAAAAATTAAATTTTCTTTTTATAGTTTTAGATTATATGTCAAAAAGAAAGATTATATGTTTTCAAATTCGAAACTTTTTTATAAAACTTTTTTTTAATTTTTTATGTGTTCTTGACCGTTAGGCTCGAGACTTATTATCCGATCCGCCCGAAAATAAGATATCCGAGCCGGATCCGAAGTCCGATAGTAAAATCAAGGATCCGTCAAAACCGAATCCGATATCTTAATTTTAGATCCGATATCCGGATCCGATCCGTACTTTTAAAATATATTAACTTTTAATTTTATTAATAATTATATTTGGTATATTAATATTTATTCATAAAATTAGTTTTATAATACTATATTTTTGGTATCATCGGCCCTCCAGGCTCTCCAACTTGTTCTAGTTCACCCACACTCACCATAGCTCCATAGACATCTATTGGATATAGTTAAGAGGACGTGATTTAGGATAATCCAATGAAAAATATATATATACATATGAAAGTCTCATAATAATAAAATTTGCACAAGAAGATTTAACGTGTACACTTTAATATAACATACCTACAGAGTACATAGGATGTGCAAGGTTCTCAGTATGGTTTTAAATTCTTTAAAACCATAATAGTTGCAAGGTGTTGTTCCTGAACCTTATTAATAACCGTATTCTCACCAGTGACAACATGGAAGCGGTTTGTGGTTGTCCTAAATCGCCTGAAATTGTGAATTAGTTTGAAATCTAAAATCTCTAACCCATTCTCCTTCAACCAGGATGCATTCATTTGTCCTCATAATTTCATCTACAAAAGTTCCTTGAACGGTGGATCTCTGTATGAAAACATAAATTAAGCAGTTAGAAAAACAACCACGATCAATATTTTAATTTAAACACTAATATTGATCTTACCTTTTCATCACCAAAGAGCATCTCAGTTTCTCCATGGATTCTTGCAGAATCATCTTTCCATTTACTGATAACCTTCACTCTTACTGCAGAATTTTTGAGAGAAAGCTTAAAATCAGAAAATACATCAAATAGCTCATCACGAAATTGTAAGTTGAAAGAGTCTATTCTTTTTGCTTTGTGAATCGTGTTTTTACGTATATATAGGATAGAAAGAATAGGACTCCCTAATATTAGAATTTACATATTATGGTCTCATCATCGGATTTAATGCATCCACTATGCAAAAAGAATGCCAAGCAAGTTGAGATCTTCTGCTATTTAAGGAACCAATATTTTACTGTCCAAATCAATCAAAATATCTTGAATATATTGTAATATGTGACATTATGTATAATATTTTAGATACAGGGGTGGCTAAAACAGAAATCGAAATCGTTATGTATGATATTTTTGATACAGGGGTGGCTAAAACAGAAATCGAAATCGTTATGTATGATATTTTGATACAGGGTGGCTAAAACAGAAATCGAAATCGTTATGTATGATATTTTGATACAGGGTGGCTAAAACAGAAATCGAAATCGTTATGTATGATATTTTGATACAGGGTGGCTAAAACAGAAATCGAAATCGTTATGTATGATATTTTGATACAGGGTGGCTAAAACAGAAATCGAAATCGTTATGTATGATATTTTGATACAGGGTGGCTAAAACAGAAATCGAAATCGTTATGTATGATATTTTGATACAGGGTGGCTAAAACAGAAATCGAAATCGTTATGTATGATATTTTGATACAGGGGTGGCTAAAACAGAAATCGAAATCGTTATGTATGATATTTTTGATACAGGGGTGGCTAAAACAGAAATCTAAATTGAAGGATTGTATATTGCGTACTATGTCCGGGGAAGCTAAATAAAGATAAGTTTCTAAATCATATTTACAGTATTTATCAAGTCATTCTTTTTTCTTTAGTTCGATAAATATAAATATACTAAACCTTATACAGTTCATAAGAACCCACTAAGTTATTTCGCAATTCAGTTACCAATTAGAGAAGCGATAATTTAATTTACAATTTAACTTTGTCAAACCAAGTTACATTAAACTAACGGTCAGTAACATATAAAAAATTAAAATGTTCCAATTCTAATGAAATTTGTAGGCATGGGCATTCGGGGTCCCAATCGGTTCTTCGCTTAAAAATACCTGATTTGTACCTATTTTATAACCAAAACATAAGTAAAATTGGATTTTCCGGTTTAAAAATACCTGATTTGTACCTATTTTATAACCAAAACATAAGTAAAATCGATTCAAAAATAAGAAAAGAACATCAAACATGATCATTCAAAATCAAACGAAAAGTAAACATATTTATTGATAGAAAGAAAACCAAATAATTAAAAGTTTAATACGAAAACTAAATTCTCATGAAATGAGAAACATTATTCAATTGAAACAAAACTAAAATCTAAAAACTTCAAGCTTCAACGACCATCTTTAACCATCAACCTTTGTATAATATAATCACTAATCTTCATGTGATAGATAATTATTTTAGATGTTTAGTAATATCTTAATATATTTTGGATACATATTAAAGATCATGTTTGGTACAAGTTTTGAAATTTTGAATATTTCGGTTCTATCGGTTCGGTCGGGTTAGTAAATCTTCAAAGAACCAGTACAATCCGATGTACTTTCGGGTTCGGGTCCCAATCGGTTCTTCGTTTAAAAATACCTGATTTGTACATACTTTATAACCAAAACATAAGTAAAATTGGATTTTCCGGTTTAAAAATACCTGATTTGTACCTATTTTATAACCAAAACATAAGTAAAATTGGATTTTCGGTTTAAAAATACCTGATTTGTACCTATTTTATAACCAAAACATAAGTAAAATTGGATTTTCGGTTTAAAAATACCTGATTTGTACATACTTTATAACCAAAACATAAGTAAAATTGGATTTTCCGGTTTAAAAATACCTGATTTGTACATACTTTATAACCAAAACATAAGTAAAATTGGATTTTCGGTTTAAAAATACCTGATTTGTACATACTTTATAACCAAAACATAAGTAAAATCGATTCAAAAATAAGAAAAGAACATCAAACATGATCATTCAAAATCAAACGAAAAGTAAACATATTTATTGATAGAAAGAAAACCAAATAATTAAAAGTTTAATACGAAAACTAAATTCTCATGAAATGAGAAACATTATTCAATTGAAACAAAACTAAAATCTAAAAACTTCAAGCTTCAACGACCATCTTTAACCATCAACCTTTGTATAATATAATCACTAATCTTCATGTGATAGATAATTATTTTAGATGTTTAGTAATATCTTAATATATTTTGGATACATATTAAAGATCATGTTTGGTACAAGTTTTGAAATTTTGAATATTTCGGTTCTATCGGGTTCGGTCGGGTTAGTAAATCTTCAAAGAACCAGTACAATCCGATGTACTTTCGGTTCGGTCCCAATCGGTTCTTCGTTTAAAAATACCTGATTTGTACATACTTTCGAGCCATAAGAATAAGAAGGCAAAGTTCAAACAACTCGCTAGAACTAAACTATAAAAAATCGTGACATAAAAGCTCAAAAGAGTATAAAGAGAGAATTCACTAAAGATCGAGATAGTACCAACCAACATACTAGTTTTTGTACTAATTTTCAAAGCGTAAACTTTACTGATCAGCTTCCTTACTGAGTAGTTATTGCAGCCAAGGGAAACATGACAAGTCAGAGGGCTTTTGATCTTTGATCTCTTACCGTTTTCACTCTGCCACCGAAACGTTGAAGATGTTAAGCAAATCAATCAAACACCAAAACTGTCATTCCACAAGGATCCAAAATTTAACGAGAAGATCGCCGTTCCACCAAGTACCAGAAACTTTTAAAAATTTTGGTCAGAATTCATATAAAAGCCCGAGTAGACAAACACACAGTGCTACACTGACGTAGTATTCGTCGGATCTGCAGGTCAGTTATAAGATATGATCCAATACTGATCAAAATAGATCATCATAACATAAAAGAACAGAAGACAAAGAATACGAGAGGATAACATAAAAGAACAGAAGACATAGAAAAATGAATCTTTGTCAAACGTTTGATGTTTTCAATTCTAACAAATAAGTGATGTTTGGACCACAAGTCATTTTTTGGCGGCTAATATGATTATGCTTTTGTCGCATTCAGGGGCGGATTTACAGTATAACGAACGGAGGCACGTGCCTCCGACTACTTTATAAATACTACTTAGTTAGGCGTGTCATTATGATGATCGTGGAACAACCGGTGAACATGTACCGGTTATATCGAGTTTATTACAGTGTTCGAATCCACCTCGTTGCTTTTTACTTATATGATTATATCCTCTTGTTGTACAATTAATGTCTTTTTGACACGTACAATATCTTTGTTCAAAGCTATTGTTAATATTATTATATTTCTGTTACCATAATTTGCGTTTTTTTTTTTTTTTTTTTTGACATCAAATATTTACAGATTCATATTGGCTCTGTAAACCAAAGTGGTAACTCTGCATCCATATTTTGCCTTTTTTTTTTTTTTTTGACATCAAACATTTACAGACTCATATTGACTCTGTAAATGAAAGTGGTAACTCTGCATCCATGCCTTTCTTTGTTTGTCTTTTCATAGTTCTTTCTATTGTAATTTATATTTCATTTTAGATTTCAACTTTTTAGCACATTTTAAGTTCGTATTTTAGTAGTAGACATTAGCAATTGCTAATAAAGAAATAAAATTAATTAATCAATTCATTTTTATTTAATATTTTAGAGTTTAGTTCCTTATGATATGATGACTATAAAATGTTATGTATGTTGATATGCTGTTATGTATGTGTAAATTTGAAGACTAATTTTTATATATATTCATATTAATTCTAATTGTAACAGTATGCTGTTGAGATTAGTTACATTTGTAAAACAATTAATAATTATAAAATTATTTTATAAAATTTGTTCTGAGTTGAACTACATTAAATTTTATTATTTTCTTTGCAGTTTTTAGTTAATTTTTAATGATTAATAGTTTATAATAATTTTAAATATATTGTTATTTACTTTATATAAATTAATTTAATATTATTTATTATATCTATTAGTTATGTGCCCCCGTCAAATAATTGGTCTGGATCCGCCACCGGTCGCATTCATGATTCCAAAGAAGATAGTGATTATGCTTCTACTGCAACTTGCAATAATATGTCGTCATAAACGTCCTTTCACTTCATCTCTTCAAGAAACAGCCACACAATATATATGTTCAGCGTAGCATTTTCCCACTAAATTCGAAACAAACAAAAAATCCGGAAATAAAAAAACCAAACTGAAAATACATTTTCTTTCTTTTTTTGGACTGAACCTGAAAATAGATAATAAATATTTAGGAACAATGAATTCTATAACCAAAAGAATGAAACTTGCACATCAGTCTACGTCGAAGGAAGACTTATTCTTTAACAAGTTTTGTGTTAAATCATTGGATATTTTAATAATCGAATAGCAGAAGAAGCCTGGCTCATACACCGTCCAATCAACCAGTGCCATATTATCCAAACAACCAATCATATCTCATAACCAATTCTAATGGATTAGACTTTTGTGTCATTTATAATGCTGAAGAAGATAATTTCCACAAATTTAGCAACTTTCAACCACTTGATTTTGTAGACCTAACGTGTCGGTTAGGTCATCTATCTAGTAGCCCTATATTATATACACAAGACACGTTGAAGTTATACACTCATCTCTCCAAGAACCATAGCTTAGAAAGAAAGAAAAAATGGAGATTTTGCTCTGTTTCTTAATGGTTTCGCTTCTTACTCTTGTATCATCCATCTTTCTTAAGAAGTTTAAAAACTCAAAATTTAATCTTCCTCCAAGCCCTTCAAGTCTTCCCATCATTGGGAACTTGCATCATCTCTCAGGATTGCCTCACAGATGTTTTCATAACCTCTCACTCAGATACGGACCAGTGATGCTTCTACGTCTCGGCTTTGTTCCAGTGGTTGTCATCTCATCGAGTGAAGCAGCGGAAGCGGTTCTCAAAACTCACGACTTGGAATGTTGCAGTCGACCAAAGACGGTCGGGACAGGAAAACTCTCTTACGGCTTTAAAGACATCTCATTCTCGCCATACGGTGCTTACTGGCGTGAAATGCGAAATATCGCGGTTATCGAGCTTTTAAGCCTTAAGAAGGTTCAGTCATTTAGGTATATAAGAGAGGAAGAGGTAGATTACGTGGTGAAGAAGGTAACCGAATCTGCTTTGACACAATCTCCTGTAGATTTGAGCAAAACCTTCTTTTCACTCACCGCGCGCGAGCATCATTTGTAGAGTAGCTTTAGGACAGAACTTCCACGTGGACGGCTTCGTTATCGATCAAGAAAGGATTGAAGAGCTTGTAACCGAGGCAGCGGTAGCTCTAGGGACTTTCACTTTCTCTGACTTCTTCCCTGGTGGGGTTGGAAGATTCTTAGACTGGTTTTTGCGAAGAAACAAGAAGATCAACAGAGCCTTTAAAGAGCTTGATGCTTTTTATCAGCATGTGATTGATGATCACTTGAAGCCAGAAGGAAGAAAAAATAAGGATATTGTTTCCTTGTTGTTAGATATGATTGATAAAGAGGATGCAGATTCATTCAAGCCTAGTATGGATAATCTCAAGGCAATCGTCATGGTAAATTTTTTAAATAATTGTCATGTACCCACTTGATTAGGTAAAAAACTAGTATATTATATAAGATTTTTTTTATGTTTGTTATGTGATTTTTTAGGATGTGTTTCTTGCGGGGATAGATACAAGCTCTATAACAATGATTTGGGCGATGACAGAACTCGTTAGAAACCCAAGAGTGTTGAAGAAAGCTCAAGAGAATATTCGAACCACCTTGGGAGCCAAAAGGGAAAGAATCAATGAAGATGATCTAGGCAAAGTTGAATACTTGAATCTCATTATCAAGGAAACATTCAGATTACATCCACCACTTCCGTTTATAGTACCAAGAGAAACAATGTCTCACATCAAGATCAACGGCTATGATATTCCCCCGAAGACGCAAATCCAAGTTAATGTATGGACAATAGGACGTGACCCCAAGCGTTGGACCGACCCTGAAGATTTCATCCCTGAACGGTTTGCTAATAGTTCTGTAGATTTCAGAGGACAACATTTTGAGCTATTACCATTTGGTTCTGGTCGAAGGATGTGTCCGGCGATGCCAATGGGGGCTGCTACTGTTGAGCTAGGATTGATGAATTTGCTTTACTTTTTCGATTGGGGATTGCCTGATGGGATGAAAATTGGAGACATTGATATGGAAGAATATGGTACTCTCTCCATTGTCAAGAAAGTACCTCTTCAACTTGTACCCCTTCGACGTTATGGATGTGGAGTCCAGAAAGTTTAATACCATGGAAAGATCACGAACATGAAAGGTAAGATTCTACGGATATTGTTGTATTTATGTAAGAATTGATGTTTGAAAGATACTATATCAAGAAATAATAAAAGTTTATTCGTTTCTAAAGAAAGTTGCGGTCATACTCATACCTTGTTTTCCATTTTATAAAACAAGTTATTTAACATCATAACATCGTTCAAACATGATTTAACCTGTTTTTCAAAACTTAAATAGTGTTGAATTATATAATAGGTTTGAGTTTTGCCTTTGATGCGTTTCCAAGTTTTTGTTCACCTGATTCATTGTGACAATAGTTTATCAGTAACAACCATAAGTTAAACATAGTGTTAAACGAAACGATAGTGTTAATTGATACAGATGTTAAACAAATATTTTCAATATTATTGCTGATAAAGTATTTTAATAGATGTTAGATATAAATTTTAAATATATTTTATATACTCCTTAGCTTTTGAACCTTTTCAATGTGTTCGTCTGGTTTTTAGTATACATTTACGTACCTAGGATAATTATGTACCTATGTTTTTATAAGTTTTTATTATAATAAAAATTTCATATATTGCATGCATCGATCAAAACCTTTTCACCGTTGTTTTCCAAAATTTAACTTGCGAAACCTCGATAATATATGCACCAAACCTTATAATAAATGTTATTAAGCTACGATACAACTGATCATTTTTATTTGAATTGTATTTATTCATAATATTAGTTAATAGGGTGGGCAAAATACCGAACCAAGCCAAATCAAACGGACCCAACTGAACTCAAATCGACCTAAACCAAATCAAAGTATATGTTTAAACAAGTTGGTTCAAGATTTTATCAACCAATTGGTTCGTTTTGGTTAGTTTTAAACCAAACCAAACCAAACAAAAAAACAAAGTCTTTATAGTTAGATTAATTAAATATGCTAATAATATTAAGATTTAATAAATTTAATCATTTAACCTAAACGACTAAACAATTTTTTTATATTTTTATTTTTAAATAAATAAAATAAATGCATCAGATGTCAAAAAAACACACACGTAAAAATAAAATAAAAGAATATGAATCTCATACATTAACATAAAAACCAAAAAATACTTATTATATTTATATTAGGTTTGAATATAAAAATATATATGTTTAAATATATGAAGAAAATAATGTTTTAGTATCAAATGATGATTTGTTTATGTTCTTGTAAATTATATTTTGTAAATAAACTAAAACAAAACAAAAAAATCGACAAACACAAACAAAACCATTAAAATGAACCAAACACAAACCAAACCAAAGTAAAACGGAACCGAACACAAAATTAAATCAAAGTAAAACTGAACCAAACTAAACCAAACTAATTTGGGTGGATTTTGGTTAAGGTTCTCTTTGATCTAAATAAACCAAACCGAATGAAACGTAAACGTAACTCATAGTTAAACTAAAATATCCACCGCTGAGGTGACATCATTTGCCAATACTGTATGTTTTAAATATTTACCCTGCACAAGACGCATGTTTTATCCTAGTTAAAAATTAATAGAACGAGATTATAGTAGTTTGGAAGATATCTGACGACATCAGTTACTGATGGTATACGATAGTTTTCATAACTTTTTAAGCGATGTAAAAGTACATGTTAAGTTTATTTTAAAAACAAGTAAACGGCCCAATTACTTAATAACCCAATAATTAGAAGGCCCATTCCAGCCCAGTTAGCTCCCCTGTGGTTTGCCCGGTGCTCAAGAAACGATCTAATTCCTTTTTCTCGTCTTCGTTTGTCAGTTAGAGCTCTTCTTCATCTTCTTCTTCTCGCTTCAATTTGATTACTTTTCTTCGACAAGGTACGTTTCCGATCCTTAATCGAGCTCAAGCATCGTTAGTTTCGCTTGTAAATAAGTTAGAGGTTTAGGGTTCATACAGACACACACATGTATCTCGTGCTAGATCTGATTTGAGTTTTTATAGAGGAAAGCTTGACATCTGGGTTTGGTTTATCTCATGCTAGACTAGCTTTAATCTCGATTGGTACCTGTATCGTGTAGGGTTTTAACAATGAAGCTTGATACTAGTGGGTTCGAGACATCCATGCCTACGATTGGCTTCGGGTCTAGCAACGATATGCTTGATGGGTTTTCTACTGTGCCCTCCTTTGATCTTCCCCGCACTACAGATGTGCGTTTTATTTCTTTTTGAGTATTTGATGAAATTGTTTTGGGTTCCTACGAGAAGCAATGTTGGTGATTTGCTTTGTGGGTTTCAGTTTGATGGGTTTCAGAAAGAAGCAGTACAGATGGTGAAGCCTGCAAAAGGAACAACCACGCTCGCTTTTATCTTCAAAGAGGGTGTCATGGTCGCTGCTGATTCTCGTGCTAGCATGGGTGGATATATCTGTATGTTCTCTTTGATCACTCTACTTTTAGTTGATGGTGTTTAGCATCTTTTAGTATAGTTGACTGTGGTAGAAACAAATAGGTTGGAGATTAAGTTAGCTTCTTGTTGGTTTAGTTTTGTGCTGGATTGTTGAACAAGATTATAGTCTCTTTTCTGTTGGCCAATGATAGTGAGGCAGTAAAGGAAAGGTAGTGTTTGTATTATTGCTAATGATGTTTCTTATGTGTTTTTTTTTGGTATTTAGCCTCGCAATCTGTGAAGAAGATTATTGAAATCAATCCTTATATGCTGGGTACAATGGCTGGAGGAGCTGCTGACTGCCAATTCTGGCACAGGAATCTTGGAATTAAGGTACCATCTTTATTTTTCCTTCTCTGCTGTGTGAATTGATGATCAATGGACAGTAACTGGGGGATGCAAAGTGATGCTTTTCATTTGAGTGGGCCTAGTCAGATTTTGTTTCTAATATTTTGGCATGTTTGATTTTCTCCAACTTACTATCAGTTTTGCATTTGCTATAACTATGGCTAATCTCTTGGTTTATTTGTCTATCCAAGTGCCGTCTACATGAGCTGGCAAACAAGAGGAGAATCTCTGTTTCCGGAGCTTCAAAACTTCTGGCAAACATGCTCTACTCATACCGTGGAATGGGACTTTCCGTCGGCACAATGATTGCTGGATGGGACGAAACTGTCAGTGAAACCAACTTCATATCTTCACTACTCTTCTTTTTTATTTTCTCACCCTTGAGATTCTAACTCCTCCTTGGATATTAGGGTCCTGGACTATACTATGTCGACAACGAAGGAGGAAGGCTCAAGGGAGACAGGTTTTCAGTCGGTTCTGGTTCACCATACGCTTACGGTGTACTAGACAGCGGGTAAGTCATTGCCCCCTGTCCCAACCCCAAAAGCTAAAACCATATTCTTATCTCGCTTCTATCATTAGGTACAAGTTCGATATGTCAGTTGAAGAAGCTTCCGAGTTAGCAAGGAGATCAATCTACCATGCGACATTCCGTGATGGAGCCAGTGGTGGTGTTGCTAGCGGTTAGTAGTTCGCAAATGTGATACCAAACTTTTCCAGATACTGAATATTTGGCTCATATAATAATACTCGTCTCTTGTCATATGATCAGTGTACCACGTGGGTCCTAATGGATGGAAGAAACTGTCAGGAGATGATGTTGGGGAGCTACACTATCACTACTACCCCGTGCCACCAGCCATTGCGGAACAAGTCATGGAGGAGGCAGCCGCCGAGTAAAACTAAGATTCTCTTTTACTTCCAAATCTTTAGCTTACGCTGTGGTATTCACTCTATTAAGATTCTCCTTTTTTGTTTTCTGCAACACATTCTCTTTACTTTGTTCAAACAGCTTTTTTCAACTCTTCACCCTTTGTTTCAACCGTGAAATTAGGAAACATAAGTTGAATATTATATTTTAAAAATGTTTGGTTGAAAAATATCAATTCATGAATATAAGTTAACATCTAAATACATTCTTTTTCTTTACATCTAGATGACTTTTGTGCAATCCAAATAAACAAAACCAATCCAACCAAACTGAACTGGAAGAATAACATATTTCTGGAGTTTGACAAATACTCCATATTCCTTATTCCTTGAGCTTTTGTCAAACATTCTATATTTTTCAAACATAACAGAATCTAACATAATAAGTGATGTTTGGACCACAAGTCATTTTTTTGGAGGCTAACATTGATCATGCTTTTGTCATATTCAGGATGATTCCAAAGAGGATGTTTAGTTTCCAAAAAATCTAGTAACTTCTAGTCATAGAAGTCTTCTACTGCAACTTGCAACATATATGTCGTCATAACGTCCTTCCACTCCTATAGATAAGAATCTTCGGTTACTAAGTTCATCTCTTCACCAAACAGAGCAAATACAAAAAAAAATACATATGTTCAATGTAGTATTTTCCCACTAAATCCGAAACAGACAAAACAGATCCGGAAATAAAGAACCAAACTGAAAAACATTTTTCTCTTTTCTTTTTCTGGAACTGAACCTAAAAATAGATAATAAACATTTATAGAAAGAAATAATTCTATAACCAAAAGAATGAAACTTGCACATCAGTCGACGTCGAAGGAAGACTCTTGGATTCTTAACAAGTTTTGGATATTTTTAATAATCGAATAGCAGAAGAAGCAGTGGCTCGTACGAAATGGTCGGTTCAATCAATCAGGGCCATTGCCATGCTATCCAACCAACCAGTCATTTACTCATAACAAAATCTAATAGATCGGACTTGATTAGACACTTGTGTCATTTATAATTCCCAAGAAAATTTCAACAAATTTAGCAAATTTCTTTCACAATTTTCAACCACTTGATTTTGTAGACCTAACGTGTCGGTTAGGGCATCTATCTAGTAGCCCTACCCTATATTATACACACAAGAAACTTTGGAGTTGTACACTCATCTCTCCAAGAAACATAGCTTTGAAAAAAAAAGAAAAAAATGGAGATCTTGCTCTGTTTCTTCTTGGTTTTACTTCTTACTCTTGTATCATCACTCTTTCTTAAGAAGAAGTTTAAAAACTCAAAGTTCAATCTTCCTCCTAGCCCTTCAAGTCTTCCCATCATTGGAAACTTGCATCATCTCTCAGGATTGCCTCACAGATGTTTCCATAACCTCTCACTCAAATACGGACCAGTGATGCTTCTCCGCCTCGGCTTTGTTCCAGTGGTTGTCATCTCATCGAGTGAAGCGGCCGAAGCGGTCCTCAGAACTCACGACTTGGAATGTTGCAGCCGACCAAAGACGGTCGGGACGGGAAAACTCTCTTACGGCTTCAAAGACATCTCCTTCTCCCAATACGGTGCTTACTGGCGTGAAATGCGAAAAATCGCGGTTATCGAGCTGTTAAGCCTCAAGAAGGTTCAATCATTTAGGTATATAAGAGAGGAAGAGGTAGATTACGTGGTGAAGAAGGTAACGGAATCTGCTTTGACACAATCTCCTGTAGATTTAAGCAAGACGTTCTTCTCACTCACCGCGGCCATCATCTGTAGAGTAGCGTTAGGACAGAACTTCCACGTGGACGGCTTTGTTATAGATCAAGAAAGGATTGAAGAGCTTGTTACCGAGGCAGCGGTAGCTCTTGGGACTTTCACTTTCTCTGACTTCTTCCCTGGTGCGGCTGGAAGATTCTTAGACTGGTTGTTCCAACGAAACAAGAAGATCAACAGAGTCTTTAAAGAGCTTGATGCTTTTTACCAGCATGTGATTGATGATCACTTGAAGCCAGAAGGAAGGAGAAATAAGGATATTGTTTCCTTGTTGTTAGATATGATTGATAAAGAGGATGCAGATTCTTTCAAGCTTAGTATGGATAATCTCAAGGCAATCGTTATGGTAAAAACCTAAAAAAAACTGTCATATTTAATCACTTGATCATTAGGTTAAAAAACTATATTATATAAAGTTTTATATGTTTGTTATGTGATTTTTCAGGATGTATTTCTTGCGGGGATAGATACAAGCTCTATAACAATGATTTGGGCGATGACAGAACTCGTTAGAAACCCAAGAGTGATGAAGAAAGCTCAGGAGAATATTCGAACCACCCTTGGGCCCAGTAGGGAGAGAATCACTGAAGATGATCTAGGCAAAGTTGAATACTTGAATCTCGTAATCAAGGAAACATTCAGATTACATCCACCACTTCCGTTTATAGTCCCAAGAGAAACAATGTCACACATCAAGATCAACGGCTACGATATTCCCCCGGAAACGCAAATCCAAGTTAATGTATGGACAATAGGACGTGACCCCAAGCGTTGGACCGACCCTGATGATTTCATCCCTGAACGGTTTGCTAATAGCTCCGTAGATTTCAGAGGACAACATTTTGAGCTATTACCGTTTGGTTCTGGTCGAAGGATGTGTCCCGCGATGCCAATGGGGGCTGCTACTGTGGAGCTAGGATTGATGAACTTGCTTTATTTTTTCGATTGGGGATTGCCTGATGGGATGAAAACTGGAGATGTTGATATGGAAGAATATGGCAATCTCTCCATTGTCAAGAAAGTACCTCTTCAACTTGTACCCCTTCGACGTTATTGATGTGGGGAGTCTAAAAAGCTTAATACCTTTGGAAAGAGCAGGAAACGAATGATTCTTCAGATATTGTTGTATGTTGTGTAAGAATTTATGTTTGACATATCAAGAAATAATAAAAGTTTATTCGTTTCTTAAGAAAGTTGCGGTCATACCTTGTTTTCCATAAAACAAGCTATTTAACTTCATACATCGTTTAAACATTATTTAACTTGTTTTGCAAAACTTAAAATAATGTATAATAAGTCAAATAATGCTTGAATAATATAAGACGACGCTACGTATGCCATCCAAGTGGCTACATGCATGCATGGGGGCAGAATTATATATCTCTACACGGTGAACGTCTCCGTTCCACACAAGTGGCAGGGGGAGCCAAAACATTATCCGGTTTACTAAGGCAGTGTTTCCTCTACGGTAATGACATGCATGGTAGTATAGCCAGTCAGTAAAAATTCTACAAACAGTCTCTACCAAAACCATATCCAGAAGACATGAAAGTTCTGTACTCTTTTTGTTTTCTTTTAAAAGTTCCAACTAAGCCAGTTGTTTTTCTTCGTAGATTCGTAGTACATGAAAGTATTCTTTTCATCTATCCAGAGATTTGCACTTTGTTGAGAGCCCATCACGTTGTCCTTGGTGATCATGATACCATAACCAACTTTGATATTTTAGGCCTTTTCACTTGGTTTCCTGATTTCTAGTGAGTGGTGATCGTTTCCCACTCTATTAATGATTGCAAATTGTTTTTTTTCTTAAACATCAATAGTCAATAATACTAACTCCGGAGTCTTGACAACAATCATAAACGAAGACATACAAGAGCTACACCTAATTAACATCTTTGTAAGTAATAACAACAGTAACATAATGGAA
>CM028693.1:53275796-53286246 GCA_016771965.1 Brassica carinata | reverse complement strand
ATATGTCATGACGTATGGATTATCTGTTATAAAATATTAGTTTTGTGTGGAAGCTTCTTGAGTGCTTATCAAGTTCTGTCGTCTGTGACTCTGTGTCATATGTCATGACGTATGGATTATCTGTTATAAAATATTAGTTTTGTGTGGAAGCTTCTTGAGTGCTTATCAAGTTCTGTCGTCTGTGACTCTGTGTCATATGTCATGACGTATGGATTATCTGTTATAAAATATTAGTTTTGTGTGGAAGCTTCTTGAGTGCTTATCAAGTTCTGTCGTCTGTGACTCTGTGTCATATGTCATGACGTATGGATTATCTGTTATAAAATATTAGTTTTGTGTGGAAGCTTCTTGAGTGCTTATCAAGTTCTGTCGTCTGTGACTCTGTGTCATATGTCATGACGTATGGATTATCTGTTATAAAATATTAGTTTTGTGTGGAAGATTGTTGAGTGCTTACCAAGGCCTGTGTCATGTCAGCGACGTATGCAACTAAGAACCGGACGGTGTGACACTCGGGTGTTCTAAGCTCTTTGATCCACACTAGAATTACTTTAAGCCCATTAGTAAAGCTAAGCCTAATAGTAAAACTAAGAGACTAAGACCAATAATTATGCAGAGAGGATTATTTTCAATTTATTGATATGGGCCTATCTCGATGAAGAGCATCACATCGTTAACATTCTTGAAAACCAAAGAGTACACCAAACTTCGAATGTTTTCCCACTAATTCAAAATCTACCGTTTCAGATTTGTCCACTTATATATGATTCGTATATAATTTCCACTATTAACA
This sequence comes from Brassica carinata, assembly GCA_016771965.1. Taxonomy (NCBI): domain Eukaryota; kingdom Viridiplantae; phylum Streptophyta; class Magnoliopsida; order Brassicales; family Brassicaceae; genus Brassica; species Brassica carinata. The sequence goes on along the minus strand of CM028693.1, from coordinate 53,285,453 downwards.
CCTGAGTCTACTTGATGCGACTTCTCTGAGATTAGTCGGTTGAGTCTCTTTCCACCAAATTTCTTCGGGTGATAATAACAAAAAAGTTTGCATAGAAAAAAACGAAGTAATCTTATATCGTGATAGTTTCGTTGTTACTGTTGAACAAGCCAAAGGATTCGACGATTAGGAGTTGTTTTTTTTTTTTGTTGAACAGACCAAAGGCTTAGACGTGTAGGTGTCTTTTGTGTTTTGTTTTGTCGACTATTAGGAGTTTAATTTGGATTAGAAAACAAGTATAGTAGCTGATATAAAACTAAATCGAATATTTTATATTTATCTTAACATAGTCATAATTGTAATACCCAACTTACTAAAGCGTGACACTTTTACACCTAAGTAGATAAGTGGGATCTCCTTCTACCCTATGAAGTCTTTCCGAGCCTCGTAGGGGCATGGATCCCCCTGACATATTTAAATGATTCGTTTTTAAATATACTAATTAGTGGACTAATTCGCTGGATAATCGTTCTTTTCTTTATCGAGAATCTCTTCTCAGATATTTCTTAAAGCACTCGAATTCTTTAACAAAGAATCAGATCTAGAAAAATATGTGTTAATATGATTTAGTATTAGTATTAGCTTTGCTAATACAAGGCTATGACTATCGCAATATTTACTTTACGTAATGAATTTATACGGTTTTTGAAAAAAGCATTCTAATTAAGTTACATGATCGCATGACGTTAACAACGACCTAGAATGTCTTCTCAATCAACACTCTGCAGCCTGCATATATTGCTGCATCATGCATACTGCATCTACATGAGTGTATCATAATCATTATCTTATAGTATAAAATCCTTTAACAAAAGAAATTATATTATACATAAATCAGATATGGTCCAACGATAGGAGCCAAAGGTTACCTTCTTTTTTTTTACTTCTAAGTTCTGTTAACGCCCATAATATCTATCTTTAATCAAAATTTGTTATCGACTTTACATTACCATTTTCCTTTAATTATCACATTAATAGTTTCTGCATCTCCTTTAGGCTCATGCACGTGGCATTGCATGAATCCAGTTCTCTCAACCTGTACTCACTAGATCACTGATTTTTAATTATATTCTACAGTCTATGAACGGAAGAATGGATTCGCAAATCAATGATTCTTCATGTTGTTGTCAGTACAACACTAATAATGTTACAAATTAGTTGCAATGTATATATATATGTGTGTGTGTGTGTGTATTTCGACCAATATTGAATCATGTAAATAATAAAACATCAGTGAAAAAAGGTAAACTAATGACTCCTATTTGTTTGAGGAGTATCAGTATTGCTAGCTAAGAGTCTAAGACCATTACTTTATTATGAATTCGCCTATAAATTTATATTTGCAAGGGTGGGATTAACCTCGTTTTATGCCAAAAATATGAAGAAAAAGAGTGAAAACTCTAAACACAAGGTAGCCATTTGATCATGGTGGCAAACCACTTTATAAAATAGCACTTGAGAAAGAAAAACAAAAAGATAGCACTTGACTTAAGAATAATTCTACAAATAGGCAAAAGCTAGTGTTTATGCGTGACGTCTCCTTTTCTATCTCTTATTTTTACAATAATATATTATTTATATATCTTCTTTTTTTTTTTGTTTAACCATATGATTTACATATCCTCCTGTTGGAATAAATTGATGTATATTAATATGTGGATAAGTGAAATGGAAATTCACCAAAGGCTAAAAAGCCACCATCATTTGAACTGCGTAGCTTTACACAAATCATTTGCACTATCGAAGTTTTAGAAAGAAAAAGAGGTCGAATTATATTATCTTTTATTTACTTATTAAACTTATCCTGTTGTAGATAGCTTCCTTCCACTAGACAATCCAATATATTATATTATGCATCTTTTATAATTCTCTTAAAATAATATTTCTCGTCCTTATTGTACCTAATTTGGTGGAACTTATCCTCTACCTCCCTCTATGTATGTAGATGCATGTCCATGAAACATCTTACGTCATGTATTGAAGCTAAACTAAGCAAAAGAAGTTATTATGCTTCGGCATTTCACGCAGGCAGAAAATTGTATAGACATCTAAAAATCTCAGTTTGATTAGTTCTAACTTCTAAGCTAGATACAATCATTGTGTAATGATAACCTAATTGTGGGAATCAACGAAGACATATAAAACTTTTTCATTAGCTAGCTAGTCTACAAGACTACAACCAATGATTTTTAATTATAATTTAAAATGCATAATGTCTCCTATGGTGCTCGAAGAGCCAATCTGCTTGAATACATCAATTAAAAGCTGCACTAGGTCATTCCTTCACGTAATTAACTCTACTATAATCTAGCCTGTTTGGACTCCAAAAGGCGCTAATTAATTGATATCCAAATTTTTAATAATTAAACTTGTATTCTAGAGATGATTTTTCTCATTAACAAGAATAATATATATGGATCTTTTTCGTCATATATATATTAGTGTTCTCATCTTTTGAAATCATGCTTGTCGTTCGCTTATTTGTTTAGCTAATATTGTATTATAGTATATGATACATCATACATAAACTAAAAGAGTATAATAACTACTTGTAATTTCTAAACAGTCTGAAAATATTTAATGAGGCAGCTATGATAAATGGATAAACATCAGAATTTTATTAGTATTTTTTTTTTGTCAACAGAATTTTTTTAGTATATGTAAGTACAAAAACAGCTTGTTGAAAGAAGAGGTCTTCGATTACGGATTTGTTTTTAAAAAAAAAAAAAAATTATACTAGAAGGAGCGGTTATTACGTCACTAGAACCGAAGCAGAATCTGTATACGTCCCCACTCATGTGACGACGTGATTATAATATTGTCTTCTCTTGTGAACTGCCAAGGTTTGTCCCGGCGATACGTTAGTCTTCCGGTCTAGTTACGGCCCACGCATGCGCAAGGTAGAAACCTTTCCTTGAAGAAAAAAAAAACTATAAAAGGAAGAGAATAAAAAATGGATCTATCTTGTGCGTATATCAGCGTGAGGTAGTGGAGACCTGACAATTGGATAAAAAACGAATAAATTTTTATTTTTGATTAATCAAATTTTATTATCTAACGAATGTTTAAGCTTCTAATCATACATATAAATTCACTCCTAATTTTAAATTTATTTGGTGCGGAAACCAGTTTGTTTTTTTCTTCCTTCTTTTTGTACATATCCGCACAAAAACTTACGTGATAAGACGGATCAGTATGCTATCTTTTTATTAATTGAAAGTGGAATATCAAAATAGTATATAAGCATGTAATAGTTGTTTTTGACCTAGCTGCGTTATGCTTAAAGACAAAACCCACCAATAATACACAAAAAAATAAAATACATAATAGTTATATTAGTAATTTATCTTTCTGACGATGGAAAATTTTAAATAACTACGTCGAAGGTTTCATTTAAGTTGTCGTGTTCTCTCATGATTCCTCTTCTTCTTCTTCAAGATGATGAGACATGAGTTTCTGAGACAGAAGGAAGAGCTCTTAAAGTCACTTGGTTTCGAACTCAGGACTTCTTGGCTCTACGTCCGATCTTGTCGCTAAAGCCTACTTTCTTTCATGGTTTTCGCGACATAAGTTGGCCTTTTTCAAGTCACCGTCTTGACGCAAGAACCCATCAGAAGGTTCGGGTTTACATCTCTATTCTTAGCCGATGTATTATATTGGGTTTGAGAGAGAGAGATAGAGAGAAAGAGAGTGAAAAGCCAAAGATTTCACGGCGTCGTTTATGAATTTAATCCTCCCACTTTGACTTTACTCTGTTCCATTCTAATCTTGTTATCACTTTAAAAAGTCTAGAAACGATTTTTTTTTTTTTGTTTTTTATATAATTGGCTGTTTTGATAATCTGTTTCCCATTTTCTCTCTTGATCGATTGTATAAACATGATGAAGTAATTCAACTTGCTTTTGGGTTGCTTGGAACTGAAGCTGGTAATGATTCGAATATTGCTGAGAAATGTATTGTATTACAAAAGTTTTCAATCTATCACGACTTCTAGATTATGTGTGTTTGACTTATGATTGTAGGTTATCTTCCCTTATTTTTCGACATTTCACCTTTCTTCTATAGTTTCGTACATGAATTTAACTGTTAATCTTGTTAAGTTGGCCCACCTTTAGTGCTGAACATAACGTGACATTCTCAATAAGTGTAAACTTGACTTCCGAAGCGTTTCTTTCTTTCTTTCTTTCTTTCTTTCTTTCTTTCTTTCTTTCTTTCTTTCTGCTTAAACACATGATCTTATCTATTAACACCCTCTATTGAGGATAAGGTTTTTTAGCAAAGTTTTAGTACTTTATTTTTATCAATGGAAGTCATAGATTGTAGGAGGAGAGATGGGGATTGGGTGATAGAATAGTTAGTTAAAAAAATTTTAACCTTTATGTTCTTATAGCTGATCACTACTACATATATATGTTTCACTTGTGATCCTTTTTTTGGTGTTCTCCAAGATCTTAGGGAATCTTCATGCCCTATAAGATTTCTTTGTATAAAATCTTTTGAACAAGAAAAGGGTTGTCATGTTTTATTTATAGGAATAGAAACATCACAACTTTTACAATTTTCTTTTACTATTTATAGGTGGTTTAAGACCTAATGCTTATCTTCTCTGATAAGTTCTTTTTAGGATACATTATTTGCTTGGTTTATATATGGTTTCACACACTGTATAAAAAGCTTTGTATATTTCTTTAATCTGCAGTTGAGGGAAGCATGAATTCAACATCAACACATTTCGTGCCACCGAGAAGAGTTGGTATATACGAGCCTCTCCATCAGTTTGGTATGTGGGGAGACACTTTCAAGAGCAATATTAGCAATGAGGGAGATATGAACATGACTCCAAGCCACATTATTATAGCGAATAATCAAAAACTAGACAATAACTTGGTAATTTTTTCTGCTTAATTCTTCTTTCAATCCTTTTAATTTATAAATCTAAATGCTTCATTCCTTGAAACCACTTTATTATAGTCAGAGGGTACTTCACATGGAACAGGAGGAACTCCACACATGTTTGATCAAGAAGCTTCCACGTCAAGACATCCTGATAAGGTAATGATTACTAATGATTATGGCTTCGATCAGTTTTATTTTCCAGCGGATCATGTAGACTGAGTCTTTAGTTTTGTTACAGATACAGAGACGGCTAGCGCAGAACCGCGAGGCTGCTAAGAAGAGTCGCTTGCGCAAGAAGGTACGTAAACCTTTATTACATTATTGACTCTTTGTTTAACTTAATCATTTGATCTTGTTTCCCATTTTCTTTTGTACAGGCTTATGTTCAGCAGCTAGAAACAAGCAGGTTAAAATTAATTCATCTAGAGCAAGAACTTGATCGTGCTAGACAACAGGTTAATGAATCAAAATCTATATTCGGTTTCTTGCCATTTAAAAAAAAACATATCGCAAATTCTCATAGAAAGTTGGATGTAATCTCAGGGTTTCTACGTGGGGAATGGCATAGATACTAACTCTCTCGGTATCTCGGAACCCATGAATCCAGGTTTGTAACAAGAACACAGTGTTGTAGTCTTCCTTGTGTGACAAGAATCAAAACTTTAACATCAAGAATCATACAGGGATTGCTGCATTTGAAATGGAGTATGGACATTGGATTCAAGAACAGAACAAACAGATATGCGAACTAAGGACGGTTTTGCAAGGACAAGTCAGCGATGTGGAGCTCCGTTTGCTCGTTGAAACCGCCATGAAACATTACTTTGATCTTTTCCGGATGAAGTCAGCAGCTGCGAAAGCAGATGTGTTCTTCGTCATGTCAGGGATGTGGAGAACTTCTGCAGAACGGTTTTTCCTCTGGATTGGAGGATTTCGACCCTCCGATCTTCTCAAGGTAAAGACATAGGAACAAAGATACATATCGACTATAAAATGTTCTATCACTAAGACGTTAAACGGTTTATAGACAGAGGTGGTTGACATATATTAACGGTTTGTACGTTAAATGTTTACAACGTTAAAATATTAGTGGAAGGTTTTTCTTCCGATTCAAAAAATAGTTGAATCAACTACAAAGATGTTGTTGATGTTTTGCAGGTTCTGTTGCCACATTTTGATGTCATGACGGATCAACAGATACTAGATGTATGCAATCTAAGACAATCATGTCAGCAAGCAGAAGACGCTTTGTCACAAGGTATGGAGAAGTTACAACACACGCTTGCGGATTGTGTTGCAGGGGGAAGACTTGGTGAAGGGAGTTACATTCCTCAGGTGAATTCTGCTATGGAGAGATTAGAAGCTTTGGTCAGTTTTGTAAATCAGGTAAAAATCATACTAGTAATCCTGTTGGTTCTAAGACACTAGAGTCAGTTTTCTTGATATGTTTTTTTGTATTGTTTCTTAGGCTGATCATTTGAGACACGAGACATTGCAACAAATGCATAGGATCTTGACCACACGACAAGCGGCTCGAGGGTTATTGGCTCTTGGTGAGTATTTTCAACGGCTTAGAGCCTTGAGTTCGAGTTGGACAACTAGACATCGTGAATCAACATAGACTTGATGAGTTTTTGGAAATAAAACAACGAGAAGAGTCAAGAATGAAGATGAGTGCATCTTGAAAACAGAGGGTTAAATGGGGGTTGCTGCTGATCATTATTTTTTTAATACTGCGGCGGGATCATATTAAATTTGAGAAAATCATGGATTTGATGTAAATATCAGAAAACGTGTATTTATACTGTGTAGCTTTTATAGAGACAAGTTTTTGGGATGTTTATTTGATTATATGGAGATTCATAATAGATAATAATGATAATAATAATACATAATTGTGTGATTGAGTTATGATTCATCATCTTGACTTCTTAAGTATTTTGAAAAGTTAACACTCACTGAAACCATAAGAAAACATAGATATTGGGGCAAATGGAAAGAATAGTAACATTAATGATGAGTTTATTTGTAATTTATACTTTGTAGCTTTTATAGAGACAAGCTTTTCGTATGTTTGTTTGATTACATAGAACTTGTGATTCATAATAGATAATACAATACATAATTGTGTGATCGAGTTATAGTTCATAATCTTGGCTTCTTGAGTATTTTGAAAAAAAAAAAATAACACTCACAGAAACCATTATATGGAACTTGAGGTTTATCTCTAAGTATACTACATATATATTGGGGGTAAATGGAAAGAAAAGTAACATTCTATAGTGAGTTTATTTGTAATTTAGATACTAGTGGGACCATTTCGTAATTAGAAGTAAATACAGGGGGCAAACGGAGAGAGAGAGATAAGAGAAGAGTTTGCTTCGTTATCCTCTCAGAATTTGAAGTCGTCATCTTCTTCTTCCGCCATAGCACACAATGCTTAGTCTCTCTATAACCTCGCCGGTGACTTTCCTCCGAGGAACTGGCTCGGCGACTTCAACCTCGTCTTCGTTCCATGGCGTCAGAGTCTCTGCTCGCGTGCCGACGATAGCTTCATCGTCTGGTAAACCAATGGTGGTGGTGATGATGTCGAAAAGAGAGGCGGAGTTGAAAGAGATAAGAGGGAAGACGACGGAGGAGCTGAACGAGGAGGTGATTGATCTTAAAGGAGAGCTCTTTATGCTCCGTCTCCAGAAATCCGCAAGGAACGAGTTCAAGTCTAGCGAGTTTCGCCGTATGAAGAAACAAGTAAAAGCTTCTTTCTTTCTTTTTTTATAATTAATCTCCTTTGTTACAGTCAATGTGCCATGTACAGATATGTATGCTAGACTATAGACTATATGAAAATGGTAGTTATAGTGGATGAATCATTTTTGGTTAATATAAGGTTGCGAGGATATTGACGGTAAGAAGAGAGAGGGAGATAGAGGAAGGGATAGGGAAGAGGTTGTCTAGGAAGCTTGACAGGCAATGGAAGAAAAGCATTGTAGTCAGACCACCCCCTTCTCTCAAGAAGCTTCAAGAGGAAGAAGCTGCTGAAGAAGCTGCCGAAGCCGCCAAATCTGCCTGACGAACCCCCGCCATTTGATTGTTTGGTCTCTTGTTGTTGTTGTTTCCTTGGGATGTATACTCTGTTATTGTACCATCTTTGCTTTTGGTTTTGTAAACAATAAGTAGTTTGCATGAATCCTATGAATTTTTAATGTCTTTTGCTGACCGAATCTGTTACCAATTTGATGGAGAGACGAGTATTAGTTCCATTACACTCTCTACGTCTACAGAAAAAATAACAGAATATGGGGGCTCTCTGTTTTCGGTTTTAGTATAAAACAATAAAAAGCAAAAGTTTGGGGCGAGAGAGGCTCGAACTCTCGACCTCAGGATCACTCAATAGCTATGAGACCTACGCGCTAGCCAACTGCGCCACCGCCCCATTTGGTGATCTCTTCCTATTGTTTTGTATCCCAAATTTATTATCACAACAACTTAGAGCTTGTGTTTTAGAGGAATGATAGATGGGGTTCTGCCTGAATCTTTTGAAATCATCATCATCAAAAACTCTCTCTTATTAGAGGGAAAAGCATGAATTCAAAACAAGTGGACTACACAAACAAGAAACAATGTGACTACAAATACATCAATAAAAACCCACAGTGACATCCTTTTCTGGTGTTTCTCCCGCTCTTGGCTTCAAAGACCCCATGAACAGAGCTTGTCAACACAAAAACCTCTCACATTATCATTGTGTGTGTTTGCATTAGGTCTCCCTGGTTTATTGTAAGAGTATCTGTTTGGATACTGAGGGTTGTTTTGTCTTTCCCTTCATTAAGCACTTGCTTGCTTGCTACTAGTGTTCTCAAACAGCTTCCCGTTCTTTGCAATTGTTAGGATAAGCTCAAGTTGCTTTCGCTGTTGGTCCTGTTAAGCAAGGAACCACAGCTTTCCATAAGCTCAAAAGAAACTAGTTCAGGCATGGCATAATCTTACAAGACAAACCTTCTTTTGACTTAATAGGGAAACTCAAAACAAAAGATGTAGTACCTGCATAGCGAGCAGAACCTTTTGAATCTCTCCAAGCTCCTTCTCTAGAATCTCTTGTTGTGCAGCTAATACTCTTGTAGCCTCAGAATTCTTTTGAGCCAAAGCTGCAGTCTTTGCACAAAAACAGACCAAAACACCCTTGAGATAACATACAAAGAACCACCAAAAGAACTAAAACTTGACGTAAAGGCAAAATCGGAGCTTTACCTCAGAAATGGGTTCCTTGAGAGCTTTCCGGGTGACTCGAAACCGGATCCCCAGTTTCTCCAGATGCCTAGAAAGAACTCTAACAATGGTGGTCGACGTTTTCAAATCCTCTTCGAGTTTCTCCAACCGCCGAATCAGATTCGTTCCCTCGCCTTTGCAAATCCTCATCCATTGCCGCCGTCTAAGCCAAGAACCAGACGCGACCGAACCCAACAATCCCACGAAACCCAAAGACAACAACTTTCTCCCAATTTCACCAACCACGACGTAGTTCACCGCGAGAACCACCGAGATCACGGCGGAGGATACAATACAAAGCACCTCCGCGAAAGAAACCAAGCTGTTCAAATCGAAACCATTGGGACTGGCGGCTTCTTGGTCGGCAGAAGAGGAGCTGGTGTCTTCGTATGGTCCTACAGAAGAAGCCTGAGCTCTACAGTCCCGCACGGTCTCCAAATTTGACCCAGGAGAGCT
>CM028693.1:53257317-53275696 GCA_016771965.1 Brassica carinata | reverse complement strand
TTTTATTAAATAATGGTTACCAATATATTCAGAAAATGAAATATCTATGGATTCTACAGAAGAGGGTAAAATGTAACTAAAAATATGAGATTGTAAGCATGTATCTTAACAAATATTCAAATGTACTAACGATAAATTCGAAATAAAATTTTCTTAAAATTTGTAAAATTCTTATAAATAACATTTTTTTTTTAATTTTACCACAAAAAGATCTATACTATTAAATCAGAACTCCTCATTTGATTCTACCTTTGGTTTTCAATTTATTTACATTATCATACCATTATGGTGCTATGGTGCTATCAAGCATGAAGGGATCCAAATCAGAAGCAATAAGGTTTGATACACAAATCTACATGTCTTCTCCAAAACTACTTGCTTACTGGTTCTTTACACTTTGTTTGTGATTCTTTAGCAGCAAGGTTTCTGTTTTGGTTTTGTGGAGTTCGAAACATCTAGTTGCAAGCAGAGTGCACTCGAGGTAAAACCATAGACTTCAAAACGTTCTTGTATCTTTCTTGGAGGGGAAAGTCTGACTCTTTTGGTTGGAGGTGAAAACCTCACCGATTACAATTGGTGACCGTCAAGTTGTTATAGAGGAGAAGAAAACAAACAGAGGTAACAAAAACATGAGTACTTACTTCATCAAGAAGAAGCTTGTGGTTTGATAAAGAGTTCTGTGTATATGAAAAGATGGGTTTAATGTATTGTAACAGGCAACAGTGGAGGTGGTAGGGGAAGGTACTTGGAGGAAGAGGAAGTTTTAGAAACGAAAGTTTCAAAGGAGGACGTGGTGGTGGTGGTGGGGGAAGAGGAGGTTATGGTAGAGATGAGTTTTCTGGTAGACCAAATAGCTCAAACCGACGGAGTGGAGGAGAAGCTTACCAAAGAGTTCCTCAAAACGGAGTCAGTGGAAGGGGAGGAGGAGGACGTGGCGGGCCTCGCGGTGGTGGTTCATCTTGACTTTGCATGCAAGGTGCCTCCATCAGAGAGTAGTTTTAATTTTTGTTTTGCTTCAATTTTTGTATAAAATTATTTTGGCTCTCTTTTTTTTAGTTGGTTTAGTTTTTTTTTTGGTTGGGAACTTTCTTCATAAACATTCAATTTCATTAGAAATCCACTACAAAGTTGTGTTCTTGTTGCAAAAACGTTCTTAGCTGTTTACTATAAAAAGTCAGAGCAGAGTGAATGGAGTAGACCAAATGCAGCAGAGGCACACCATCAAGAACAGAGACCAGAGCTTATAAGCAACATTTAATAGCATAACTTTGAGTCTTTAAAAGAAAATACAAATGACGAGTAGCAAAATTTTGGTGAATTTATCAGAAAACAATACAAAAGAGAGCATGTTTATCGTTTGAACTTTTTAGAAGATTTCTTGTCTTTGTTACCTCCCTTGTTACCACCCAAGAACCTCTCACTCTCTTCATCATCCTCTCCTCTTCTCTTGTTCCTACCTCCTGACTCTTTCATATTCTACAACAAAGATCGCCACAAATAAGCAAACAACAGATATAGCCTTTTGAATTTAGAAGTATGCTGAAGTAAAAAAATTACCATTGCTGATAGTTTTTTAGCTTCTGCAACTCTCTCTAACAATGACAAGACTTCATCTTCCTCAGCTGGATACTCCGGTAGTTTCTTACCTGAATGTAGAAACATAGTCAAATGTCTAATCCAATGAGAGAACCAAACATAAAAGAGTATCACTCAGATCTTACCTATGAGTTTTTCAATTTGTAAGTACCATTCCAGCTCATACTGGTTTACAAGTGATATCCCAACACCGGAACGTCCAGCACGAGCGGTTCTTCCCACTCTATGAATGTAATCCTACAACAAATAAAAAGATTGGAAGATGAATGTGTGTTCTCAGTACCATTGATTCAGCCATGAGAAACAAGAACCTTTGAATTTGTGGGGATGTCATAGTTGATAACCATATCAACAGATGGGATATCGAGCCCTCTACTAGCTACATCAGTGCAAACCAAGATGTTACATTCCCCTGCTTTGAACTTGTTCAATGCTCCTAGTCTCTTTGACTGTGACGAATATTTTAAAACAGAATGAGAATACGTTAACTCTAAGTCAAGATATCTTTAGAAGATTCAGCCATATTAACCTGAGTCATTTGACCACTGATGGGAATGGCTCTAAAACCAAGGCTACGAAGCATCAAAGCCATGAAACGAGTACCATCACAAGTCCGGGTGAAAATCATTGATGTTGAGTCAGGCATTTCAGTCAGAATGTACACAAGGTAGCAATCCTGTTAAAAACCATCAGAAACCTTATTATACTCAAAGAAGATGAAACTCTCTTATGTGTGTTTGCTACTATATATCCATCTATCTACCAACCAGGCTGTTGTGTTGTGAAAATAAGGTACCTTGTATTTGGCAGCAACAAACCGATACTGCTGTTTAAGAGTATCAACTGTGGAGTACTTGGAGGCAGCTTCAATCTGAAGGTAAAACAATAAACATTAAAAACTGTTATACCTTTGAAAAATACTTGATGTTAATTTAGTGATTCTGTACCTTGACAGGATTCCTTAAGCATGCTCTTTGAAGTTTCCGAACCTACAAGGCCAAAAACAAGAGTTTAATCAGCTGATCGTTCTTATGAAACTTCAAACTCCACCAATACATTAGATTAGATCAGAACCACAACATTTGTCAAGCAAGGTGACTACCTTTTTAGTCATAGTTGCTGAAAAGAGATATGTTTTACGTTCACGAGGGATCTCTTCCAAAATTTGGTTAAGAGACTTCTCAAAATCTTCATTCAGCAGTCTATCTGCTTCATCAAGAACCTGATAGAATAATATAATGCAAGTTAATATAAAACTGATAGAAACTAAGAACAGACTCTATACCAAAACGAAAGAAGAAGAACAAAGAAAAGCTTAAGCATACCAGATACTTCAACGTCTTCAGAGAAAAGCCTTTTGTGTCAGACATGTGATCCCAAAGGCGACCAGGTGTTGCAACCTATGAAACAACGTAGTAAACTTAGCAACCTATGAAGTGCAGACATTCAAAACATAAGACCCTAAGTGGAGAAGAACATAAAAACAACTTAAACAAAAACATACAATAACATGAGGCCGTTTCCCAAGAGCTATAGTTTGTTGCATCCTGTCTATACCTCCAACAAGCTGGCAAAAAGAAAAAGAAAAAAAAAAACAGGAAACACATTAGATTTTAGAATCGACTTGTGGCATCAAGATATCAACTATTGATAAGTAAAATGGGTAAACTAAGAGCTTACCACAGCACACCTAAGACTTATATCAGATCCTAGAGCTTCAAACTGCTCCGCAATCTGGATTGCCAGCTCTCTGAGAGAAACAACAATCAAATCCAATAATAATGACAATGAAAAAGGCCACCAAATTACACAAAAAAAGAGACTTAGATAAGTGAATCATACCGAGTTGGAGACAAAACACAAGCGAAGAAAGCAGGATCAGGTCTACGCCCTTTCTTAGGCTCAGCACTATTAACATACTCAAGAAGCGCTTGCAATATAGGCAACGCGAAGGCTCCGGTTTTCCCTGAACCGGTTTGGGCAAGCCCAATCACATCTTTCCCTGAAACACATTACACTCAAAAATCAATTGATAAATCATAAAGTTCAAAGCTTTGGGAGAAGTAAGAGCCCTCACAAGACACTACCTTCAAGAGCATAAGGAAGAGCTTCGGCTTGAATCTTAGAAGGGTTGTTCCACCCCAACCTCTCGCAAGCTTTCACAAGCTCCTCACGCACGCCGAGCTCTGCAAACGTCTTCACCACTTCGTTCTCTTCCTCCATTTTCGATACCCACCAAGAAAGTCGCTTCCTTTTTCCTCTCCTCTCTGTAACTTCAAATATCGCGCGAATGTTGGCCGGGAAGACGGTGACTATAACGAAAGAGACAATGTTTCTCGGCGGCGAAGGGTTTTTGTTATAATAGCTTTGTTGGGCCTATAATGGGCCGGCTATCTTAAACTTTAGGCTCCATAACTACTTTTAATAGGCCCGTATATCAATTTCAAAACCACTGATTAGTCAAAACGGTCTGTCATATTTTTACAACCAATAGTTTTAGTGTGAGGTATGCCTACGGTTCGGTTTCTTCGGTTAGTTCGGGACAGTTTCGGTTAGTTCTGGTCGGTTGCAATTTCACTGGAATAAACCAAAAAGGTCGGTTTGATTCGATTCTATTTCTGGTTGGTTTGATTTCGAAAAAATTTACCAAAGTTTTCAATTTTGTGGTTAATTCAATTAAATTTTTGGTTTAAATTGAATAAAATTCAAAAATTTTTATTTATTTTTTAGATCAAGAAAAAATTTCGTATACTAGATGGATTAGTGTCTGAATATTACAACATGCCAACCAAAATTGCACCTACCATGTACAAACTCTTTCCTACTTCCCTTGTTTTCTTAGTTACAAACTAGTTATTCTATCACGTGGGTGTCCTCAGCTTCCTTGCCATGCTTTCTACGGTGCTCGTCAACCTGTGTTTGGCGACGTTGTAGAGCCTGTGTCTCAGCTTCCTTGCCATAACCTAATGGAATTTGGTTAACTCCATTAGGTTATTTCGGTTGTTTTGATTTATATTTTGGTTAGTTCGATTAGTTTGGTTCAAAATTTCGGTCAAAACTAGTACTGTTGGAATTTTTTATTTACAAATTCGATTAACAAACTGAACCAAAAACCAAAACTGAACCAAAAACCAAAACTAAGCGAAACCGAAGAAGTTCACTTCGTTTAAAAATCTCAGCCTCGTGTGAGGTGAAAAAGAAATACAAACATAATAGTATGGTTCCACAGCCATCAACCTAATGAATAACATGATCTGCATTTGTTTTCCGTCAGCTGGTGACTCCTCAGCTTCTGTTACTATAATAACCATACTCACTCAACACTGATTTGCTTCCTTCAAAGTTGAAGATGTGTCATCATATGGCGAACATGCTGGTAACTATGGAGGTAATCTTGGCAATTATGGAGGTGGTGCTGGTGGAGGATATGGAGGTGATGAGGCTGATGGTCAGGGAGGTGGTGGATATGTTGCAAGCAGACCCGGTCCTGACCACATACTCAAGATACATTGATATAGGGCTTACAATTTTATACACTTTAAAACTTACAATTTTTACTGTTTTTTCTAACAAATAAGAAAGGAAATCTTAATCAAACATGTAACATAATACAATTTTGAATATTTTTTCTTTATTTTATATAAAATTATTTTAGAAGATGAATTTTAGGATTGAAAAACTTTTATTAGTCTTGAAGATATTGTAAACTCTAAATTTTAACTTTAACAATTTAATATTTCAATTAGAAATTAGCATTATGGGCTTATATTTTTAGTTTCGTATTGGACCTGAAATATCTCAGAAGCGGCACTAGCAGTGGCGCTTATGCCGAGGGTTCAACTGCAAATGCAGGTGCTGCCGGTTGTTATAATGGAAGCAGTGGTTATGGTAGTGGCAATACTTACGGTAGCAACAATGGTGGATTCTCTGGGGACAACCAGTTTGGAGGAAACCCGGTTAGCAACAGCTCTCAGTTCGGTGGTGACAGTACTCAGTTTGGAAGCATGGAGAAAGCTGAGATGGAGAATGGATCTGTGGGAGATTATGCAGATGAAACTGATGTTGCCAAAAGAGCTTGAAGCATCTAAGCACAAAAATGTTGTCAAGACTTGTCTTATTCATATTTATTTGATGACAGCCTTAGCGATTCTATAGCTTGTTCATAAATGAAACACTTTAACTAGAACACAATCTGCTTTTGGTATCCTGAAAATTATTTTGTAGCTTGAGATTGTTTCAGCCAGTCTCAAATGTGGCCTAAGATTATAGATTTTGTTCTGCTTCTTCCATGAGACATGGCATCTTCTGAGCATTCAACACAGAAAGAGATCCTTGTTTTGTTTTCTCTTGCTTCTCTACTTCACTTTCATAGTCACTGCTTTCATCATCTTCTTCTTCCAAACTAATAAAATCTAGCAGGTCCTGCTTCATCTCAGGACTGGCCCTGCAGACCTCCAATCATAACAGAGTCTTGTCTCAGTATTGGAGGTGTTCATGTTGATTTCTAACCTTTCAACTTCAGCTTCAATATTAATTATAGATTCTGAATTCTCAGCTGCCTTTTCAACAACCAATGAGTCTTTCAATCTGGAGCGAAAACGAGAGAAACTTTTAACAATATTTTACTGCAACCAATGGTCTAGTGTGGGACTTGTAGTTTAGACACTAAACCTCAAAAAGAAGTAAACATCATTTGGTAACAGAGAGAGCATGTGGTTACACAATGAAACTCCACTCTACTTGACTTTCTTGGCCTTCTTGCGGTGCAAGTTAAGATCGATTTGGACCTCCCTCAGTTCGCTGCGAACGTTTGAAGGCGCAACTTATCGCTGGCCTCCTTCTGCAGTTCTCCTTCCAGCAATCTCTTCTCTTCGCTGGCCTTCTTGAAAAGCTCACGGTGAAAGTCAAAGTCGATCTTGACCTCTCTCAGTTCGCTGGAAACTTGCGCCAGATTCTCGGCGGCCTCCTTTGCCTCAGCTGCATATTTGTCTCGTGAGACTCGAAGGCGCAACATATCCCTAGCCTCACCCTGCAGCTCGGCCACCCTCGTCTCTGCATTCACAGCCCTGGTCTGTAGCGCCGCCTTTTCTTCCAAGGCCACCTCCAAGGAAGCACGCAATCTCTTGGCTTGCTGCTCATTACGGTAGGAGGAAATTGTCATATCAGCCCCTAGGATGAGCATTTGAGAAGCAGACAAAATAAATCAAGTCAAGACTACAAGGATTATTATTATTAAGTCACAAGGGAGGAGAAGGAGGAGGAAGCAGCAGCTTACCTCCTTCATGCAAAGTCTCATGCCGCGCAAATTGCGCTGTACATTTTCGTTGCCGTTACAGAGAGGCGTCTTAAACGTAAACGCCTCGTCCAAAAACGACTCCATTCTTGGCTTAATGGAAGTTCCTTGGTGGTTTACAGTGACAGGTTCAAACACTTGATCCAGGACTCTGTGACTAATTTCAGAGTCACCGTCTGTCTAAGTTTGTGCAGAAGCAAAGTTAGGAAGCAATGAAAATGGCAATGATGGACAAAAATAAAGGTTTGCTTAACTGGAGTAGGAGTAGGAGTTTTCGCCTCCCACAGTGAAGATTGTACCCTCCTTCTAATGCCATCACAATCTTTCCTTGTGCAAACTCCATCAGCTGCGACAACATTTTGTGATAACATATTGAAGATCAGGGCTGAAGAACCAGCCAAACCAATCAATAGCAGTACACTAAACACACAAACCTTCTTCAACATAACTGAATAACCATATGGTGTTACTAAACAACTCCCAAGCGGATCACCAGTAGCTGTTAAGGAGGAAGTTGAAAAGGTTAAACACATCTTAAGATGATATATACAAAAAGGGCTTAAAGTACCTGCGTCAAATCCAGCTGAAAGCAAAATAATATCAGGTTTAAATTCCTTGGTCACAGGAATCAAGATATGGTCCCATACAGCAAGATAATCTGCATACATCTTCCTTGCTCCCATGGAACGTTTATGTTAAACCCTTCCCCTGGTCCTTCTCCAACCTTGTCATAATCTCCATCATCACCCGTTGGATAGAAGCTTCCACCACCATGCCTATGAGCAGAGAAAACTAGGACATGAGGATCTTTCCAGAACATCTTCTGTGTACCGTTTCCGTGATGAACATCCCAATCAGCAATAAGGATTCTTCTGATACCTAGCTCTGGCTGCATTCAAGAAAAAGCAAACATACTCACCAAAGAAGTTTTACAAAAGAATCACAAAAGTCAGTACAAGTCATTACTCTTTCGTTTAGTAAATAACTAGCAGCAACTGCTACATTGTTGAACAGACAAAACCCCATGGCTTCATCTTCCTCAGCATGGTGCCCTGGTGGCCTGACAATAGTAAAGCCACGATCTAACTCTCCTTTAGCTACTTTCTCCGCCACCTGTTATTAAGTAATACTGTTAAACCTGTATCCTCCAATGTGAAAGGGACAACAAGTCATCTGGTATTTTACCTCTACAACAGATCCAGCTGAAAGGTATGCAGCTTCAGATGAACTTCCATTCAGATATATCGAATGGAACTGTGAGATGCGCATCTTCCGCTTTGCTACCACCAAGAACCACACATCTACACAGAGGAAAGGCCAAAACTTTCATAAAAAAAAAAAAAAACTAACAGCTAAGCCGAACGAGAAAGAAGAGAGAAAAAAGAGGAACCTTTGAGCGAGACCAGTGAGCTGAAGCTTCTCCCAGATAACTTTGAAGTTTGATGCGATTAGGACAATCTGAATGATCCTCACCGTCAGGCGTTTGCACATCCTCTCGTCGTATAAAAGACCAACCTTTCGCTTTCTTTTCCCTGTGACTTTACCGGAAGAATCGCCGGCCATGGCCATTTCAGGGAGATGTGCAGAGTCTTAAATAAGACAAGACCAGAGAGAAGAAGAAGCTGAAGGGTCTGTCTACTCATGTCTGAAGCTCTTTAAAGCTATTTTTCAATTTTTTTTTAAAAAAAATTTATTCTGTTTGGAGGGAAAGGGAGAAACCTAGCTTGTTAACCAATTAAGATCCGACACGTCACCTTTTACTCAAACCAACTACATAATCCAGACCAAATTAGCCGGTTGAAGACAAGAAATTAATTAAAAAAATTGGTGAACCGGCGATGAAACTAAACCCAATTTTTCTGCCAAAGCCAAACTGTAGAGTCAATGATGTTCTTTAAGATCTCTGGTTACTTAACAAGTAAACATAGTTTGGTTACAAACATTTTAATAGTCTATGGTGACAACAGATGTCACATTAACACTCAAAAGATCTGTCAAAATTGTCTGTTAAGAGGTCAAATTGCTAAACCGAGATATGTACCTCTATCCAAGCTAGCTGCTCATCCCTGTGACAATACTTCAAAGCTGAAGATGCCTATCTAGCTACAAGACGGTCTTTCTCTAGAAGATCCACAAGGCCTTGAGGAGGGTGGTGTCCATATCTTCTCGAAACCAAGAGGTAACCTAACATCTCTGTTCACCTTCCACTGTGAGCTTGAGGAAGTGCTTTGTGATTCTGCAATTGGCTGGAGAGTTGGGCCTGGAGCCTGGTCTTCAGGGTCTATGTCCATGTCAACAACATTTCCATCATCCAGAGCATGTGCTTCTTGTGTGTTTTTGTAATGGAGAAAGAAACCCCAAAGATAGTTCTCTATTTTAGTCTGCTTCTTGATGAAAACTGCAAACACAACACCTATGTTTATTCTTGAGGCCATTGAGAAGTTATGGACAAAAATACAAGAATAGGCAAATACATACGCTGGGAGGTCTTGTCCAGTAGTTTTGAGGAGAATATCAACAACTCTGCGCCGTTTACACTAGCTTTCATCATGGCATTGCGAGTCGCCATGGTCTCAAACAGATGCGCATGTTCCCGTTTAGACCTAAGAAGAATGAGTGTATATACATACCCTGATTGGATAAGTTTTCTGATAACAGTGATAGAACAAGAATAAGAAGAAGCTTTTGAGTAGTACCTTTCTGTTTCTTTCTCATCTAAGAAAAAGTACAATTGCACATCCGATAGCTTTGGGATTCTGCCAAACAAATCATTCAGAATATGGCCTGTAGGAACCAGTTCCACCTCAAGAAATATAGGCATCGCCTTTGAAAGTCTCAGTGCTTTCCTGCTGATAAAGGATGCTGGATTAGCCCAAAACTGGCAGTCAAACTCAGGAAGCGTGGCGGAATCCACAATGCGTCCCCTGGTACAGTGGTTGAAAGAAACAAGTTTCATCATATAACCGCAAAGAATGACTGCTAAGCTAGTAACTTGTGAGGGTATAAAAGATCCTAGTTGACATCATGAACCCTATTATGATCTTGTTCAAGCTTCTACAACTACACATCTTCAGTTTCAACAATGTAGGCATATGCCACTGAAAAGACAATGTGAAGAAGTAACTCACTTCCAAGTAGGGAGCAAAGCTGGTCCATATAGACGTGACTCTGAAATCCTTTCTTCAGAAGCTGATCGACATGTCTCCTTGGAACCATGATCTTCAGCTTTGTCACCTGCTTCCACAACTGTCTCTAGAAAAACCATGAAAACCCACAAGTTTGTTTTTGTCATCCAGTGAAAACAAGTTTGGCTTTCAAAAAGAGAAGAAGAAGAAGCAAACGTATCACCGTCTATTATATGTGTTGTTGCATCAGTAGTAGCTTGTTGTTGAACTTTTGAAGGAATCTGCAAAGCACTTGGACTAGGAGGAAGCTCAACCGTCCTAGGTTGATGGAGACTTCTTGGATTGGTTCTACGTCTCACTGTTGTTGTGCTCATACTCGAAGCAGCTCGGAGGCCACAAACAATTTCTTTTCTGAAACCTGCAGCAGGACGAGCAGGGACAGGTCTTGGTGGTTTAGAAGTTGGACGAGGTGGGACAGGTCTTGGGGGTTTATAAGCTGGACGAGCGGGGACATGTCTTGGTGGTTCATAATTCGTACGAGCCGAGACAGGTCTTGGTGGTATATAAGTTGGACGATTCGGGACATGTCTTGGTGGTTCATCATTTGGACGAGCCGAGACAGGTCTTGGTGGTTGATAAGTTGGACGAGCCGGGACATGTCTTGGTGCTTCAGGAGTTCGACCAGCCAGGAAATGTCTTGATTCTTCAAAAGTTGCAGGAACAGGCTCACGTCTTGATGACTCAAGAGGTGGACGAACAGGCTCACGTCTCTGTGATTCGAAAGTTGCAGGAACAGGCTCAAGTCTTGACTCAAAAGCAGGCTTATAATATCTTGAGGATTCAGAAGGTGGACGAACCGGCCCTTGACTGACACCGGAATGTAGTTTTATAGCTTCCTCTGTTGTGAGCGGCTTCACCTTCGAAGTTCTAGGTATAGGATTCCCTCTAGCAACTGGGTTTGAAGATTCAACCCGCAGTTTACTCCTCCCAGGGACTACTCTGATCGAATTTGAAGGTAGTTTGCCTTGACTAGGACTCATTGCTTAGAAAACTAGCAAACCTGCCACAAAAGGAAAAACCAAACCCAAACATCAGACACAAGAGTTAGGCGAATCTGATTCAGAAACCTTATATTAGCCAACACTATTTAATGGACCCATGTCACAAAATCTAACCTTTACATCAAACCTATTATCAGAGAAGACAAGAAACCAAAATCATGTCACAAGTGAAAACTTGGAATCAAAATCAAACCTTTTTTACAATACCCATTATAGAACCTATGCACAGGGCGAATCAGAGAAGACAAGAAACGAATAGGATCAAAAACACCAAAGATACAACCCTAGTTCTTCGATATAACGAACAAGGCAATGTACTAAAGCAAAGCAGAGAAACGAAAAGGGTCTCACCAAAGTCGACGCCTTTCTCCTTTATCTTTACTTCTTAACCTGATTGAAATTCAGAAATAACCTAACGAACACACACATTGTCAGTTTACAGAACGTGTGACGAGAAAATGCAGATACAGAGGAGAGTAAACAGACTCTTTGTTTCAGAAGAAAAAAAAAATCACATCTTTTAACTTGTTGTTTGCTTGCGTTGTACGGAACATAAATAGAAGAAAAATTATCAATCAAACAAAGCTCAGAGAAAAAAAAAACACTACGAAAAAAAAAACAGAGTTAACGATGACAAAGATTGTGGCTTTAGATACCAAACGGTTCAGATTCATACCAGAAGCAAACGGAGAGAGTGTTTAATGTTGAAAAGGGAACAGAAAATGTAGAGAGAAAGTGGACTGGTGCGGAGGTGGGGGAGGTAATGTAGTGAGAGAGAGGGGGAAAAGAGAAACAGAGAAGACGACAATATATTAAAGAAAGAATAAATTGCGTTACAGTCCTTATCTTTCATTTAAGTAAAACTTTACCACTCATATTATATAAATATCCTTAATTGATCGGATTCCTCTTAATTTTACCTAAAAAGCCCACCTAAATAATGTTGTAGATTTTTCCTCATCACCAAGTTGTTTAGTTTTTGGAGGCTGGGAAATCAAGAAAATTGGTATTTAATTGAAGAAATGGCCATAAACTTTTAATAATTGCAAACTGATACATGAGATGCGAGATTAAGAAATTTTCTCAAATGAAGAATGAAAGACAATAATTCTTTTTCTATGCCAATAATTTTTGACTTTTCATACAATTTGATTGTCTTTCCAATTTTAAACTATTATTATCAATCGGAAATTAAAGAGTCAAACAGAAACTACGGAAACAAATCTTTAGAACGCGTGGATTAAATTTTCTTCTTATATAAGAAGTCGTATAAGAGAAAGCTATTAAATACGGTATTACTCTTTTAGTTCAACATATTTTATGGTTTATACTTAATTCGCAAACTATCCTATTTTATTTTATTTGATTTGTTTGTAATTTTTGATATTTTAACTCCTATTCTTCAAAATGGTGAAAACTTTCAAAACTAACTCATATAAATTTTCAATTAAATAAATATTTTACCTCTGTTTTAATAGATGATGTTTTAAAGAATTTTTTGTTTCAAATTAGATGACATTTTTAGTTTTCAATGTAAATTCTTTGTTTCAAATTAGATGACATTTTTAGTTTTCAATGTAAATTTTTTGTTTAAGACTGGGTTCACCAACTGATCTCCTCAGTCCCTAACAAAGGCAGACGTAGGTTACTATATTTGGTAACGTCGTCTCCTCATGAAAGCAGCTCTATCATCTTTTCTTTGTAACAAAACAATTTTAGAATCAATAGTCTTTTTCACCAGTCATTGCTTCACAGAGTATCGGACACACATAGAGGTAACTAAAAAAGACGATAATATATTTGAGTGTAGCTCAAATGATAATCAAAGAAGTGTAGTCTCATTTTTAGAGTAACTTGTGAACCAAGGCACAAAAGATCTGTATCACACAATCAAATGGATTGAAATAGACACACAAGACGTCAAGGCTATACTCATCAACTGAAGCGTTCTTGATTTAACACTTTGGTGAGGCACTCATGTTAGAGATATGATCCAGAGAAGAGATCAGAGTGTGATGTGTTTGCCCATCAACTGAAACGTCTTGCGTTTTTTAGGAAAGGGCTGAGATGGTTGATGCTGCTCATGATTGTTCTGAGATGAGTCATTGAATACCGAGGAAGTTTCTTTAGCTGCAAAAACAAAATTAGAACCTCATTAACACTCCTTTTAAGCACTTAAGATTAACAGGCTAATCAGAGACAAGTAGTTAGCAATAGTAAGCCACTCAAATAATGTGAGAGAGAAAGAGAGATGAGTTTCATCACCTAGTGGACTTGTATGTGGCTGCAAAGTCGGATGAATCATAGACTTGACATTTGCAGAGATTTCACAACTAGTGGACTTGTACGTGGCTACAACTTGCTCCATATCATTAGCTCTTACTTTAGCAGTCTCATGATCATCAACTTTGGAACTGTGAGAGTTGTTTGGATCTGAGGAACGATTAACAAGAGTGGTTTCAGAATCCATTTGATCCTCAGCAACACCAGGTATGATCATCAGTAGGGGAGATGAGAACCGGCACGCTTCACATATCCAAATGGGAGGAACAGATGGTAGAAACACCCTTGCGCAATAACTGAAAGACGCAAACCAAAAACAGAAGAGCCATGCAAACATTTAGAAGATGAAAACGTCTAGACCAAAGATCAGAAGATTGGTTTGTTGGTTATGGCATCATTACTTACGTATGCTCGCGTGTATCTCTGCACTTGAAACATATCATCATCAAACCCGCAATGCCTACACTTCCACATATCTCACAAGGCTTCTCCTACATATAGCAACGAAGCAATGCCAGATTCAAAAGACTTGCATCAAAGCAGAGTAATAAGAACGCAGAAGACGCAGAGAATCAAGAAAACAACAAGTAGTCACAAACTCACAAGTCTTGAACACGCAAACACACACACATATACTCAAATCACTTTAAACGAAAACCAAACAGATTCAAGAATCACAAAACCAACAAGATTGTAGCCTTGCAGAAGAACTAGGGCCTTACTCTCGATTCTTGCATCGCTTTCTTTGAAGAAGGAGATGAACTTTCGGGTTGATCTTCGTTTGCGTGTCTCCTTTTCATTGTCATTGGATCCAAAGGTCTTCAATGGCGTCCTCTGACTCGGTGTTCAGATGTGAAAACGAAGGAAGATGCAGTTTCTCTGAACTTAAATCTTGATGTGATGATCATCATATAAAGACGTTGTTTTTGAATGATAAAGACGGTTGTTGTTCATACGATGACAGTGTTAAATATATAAAAATTAAAAAGTAATTTTTTCTTTTTTTACTAAAACATCATCAGATTACATAAAAATGACTCTTATAATTGATTCGTTACCTCAATTGCGTATTTTAAGATTATTCAGTGATAAATTTATCTTAAAAAATAAATTATCTAAATTTCACATTTTCAGAATCAGTATTGTTAATGGTCTGGGAGATGTATCATTAGACATCAACTCATGAAATTGTGTCTATTAACTTTTTCAAAGCATATACTTCATCCGTTTCGTGTAAAGTATCAGACATTTGTTACAAATTAAGATTATGATTGAAATATATTTATTTATTTTATTAATTACATCTACTCAACCAATAGTACTTGTGATAAATAAAATTATTTATAAAATCAATGCATTTGAAAGTTGTATTAAAAATTTAAAACTCTAAAATACATTTTTTATGTAACAAGAAAAGAAAAAATTAAAATGACACTTTTCTTTTTTTTTTGGATCAAAAATGACACTTTTCAAAATGAGGGAGAGTAATATCTTTTGTACCAAAGTAGCAGTAAAGAAAGTGTATAAGAATACTGAAGCAAATGACATCAAAGAAGTTTAATCGCACTTATCTAGTAAGTAAGATCACTTGCAACCCAAGCAACAAGCATATTTAAAAAAGAAACATAAACTTAAGTTGTCATCCCATATTTTATTCTTATATTTTGCTCAAAAAATTTTTATATTTTGTTTATGTTTTTATGTAAAAGTATTAAATTAATATGATGTTCTTTTAGCCTTTTTATGATACATAACTTCTTATTGGAAACATTCCTTATTTTCATTTTAAATAACTATAAATTTTAATAATCAATATTTAATAAATAATCAATATCTCATCTTGTCCCTATTTTTTGTAGTTTTGGCATTTTAACTTCTAATCCTCAAAATGTGAAAATTTTCAAATCTAGCAATATTGTAATTAACTTTATGTAATTTGTATATAATTTTTTGGTTACATATATATATATATATATATATATATATATATATATATATATATATGTAAAATTTCTAGAAATAAAAACGATTAGTTTTTCAATTATATTTCATATGTTGTATCTATTCTGTGATGTAATAGTATAAAATCACTCAATAAAATAAAATGTTAAAAATATGTGAAATTTGAAATGGAGCTCTTTTGATATTGGTTCTACCAATTTACATTACTATATTTGGTATTGGTTGTCGTCAAAGAAACTCTATCATCTTTCTTTTAAACAAAACAACTTTAAATTGGTAGCATTTCTCTTCAGAATCATTGCTTCACAGAGTATAGTAACAAGGAGACACATAGGTAATCAAAGAAGACGAGAGTATACGTTGAGCGTGGCTCAAAATTATGATCGAAGAAATGCAATCTCCCTTTTCGAGAATAACTTGTTATCCAAGGAATAAAAATAATTGCATCACAATCTAATGGATATATACACAAGACCTCTGTTCTAACCGTTTATTCTGTATTTCTTCAAAAATCAAAATTTGAAGATTTAGCAAGACCACATCAGTTAGTTCTTGAAAGATCAATTTTGGAGATTTAACAAGATTTCAATCTTGGAAACAATTGACAAAGGCAGAATTGCGGCTTTTAATCTTGTTTAGTTAAAAATTTATCAAAGTTGGTTTCATTACCCTCTGGACTTGTATGTGCCTGTGATTCTGAAGGTTGATTAGTAGCCGAGGTCTCATTTATCAGAGCCTGATTGTTTCTTGTCACTGACTGGAAAATATTAACCTTTTGTTACGTAGTAATGTATTAATGTATTATAACATGTGATTGTAAGTTTCTGCATTCTGCTACTACATGATTTGATCATGTGGAAAGTATACAATGTGATTCACAAAGAATCATAATTACTCTCTCAGAGAACTTACAATAACATGTGAAAGAACTACGCACATTGCTATGGTTCACTTCATCATGAACATGATCATCAGCAAAGTAAAAAAGTTATGATCACATCAAGCGTCTATAATCTAGTGGATATCCTTACTGAGTTGCTACCAGTTAGCAAGTTCTTGAATGCCTTAAAAGAACAAGTTCATGGTATCAAGTGCCTGAGAAGGAGTGTTTAAGTTCAACAAAGAGTGGAAACCACACCAATGCGCTCAAGTATCAGTAAGACTCTAAGAGAGACAGAGGTTTCCAACACATAACGCACAAATGAAGCACACCTGAGCTCATATGTCGGCAAGAAGCTCGAGGGCAACGAGGGGATTTCTCAGTCTTTTGTTTGTCCTCTCTGTCTGTCTTATACCCCAAATGGGGATACAGAGGCTTCTGAGTAAAAAGTGAGAAAAGATTGATATAACTATATAAGAACACACGAGGTCTGAACGTTTTCTAGTAAGAGTGAGTGGGAGACTTTTTTATCAAAAGGGCCTAAAGACTCAAAACTAGCTGCTATGCGTTCTTTGGAAGTAAAAACAAAAGATAAGAAGTATGTTTGGTGATAACAAACCTTGCATTACTGGTCCTAATCTAGCAAAAGAAAAAGAAGAGTCAGGAGAGACAAAGATCATTCATATATAAGTTTTTAAACTACGATCAGATCTAAACCAGAAACCATCACGTGGTAAGAGTACAAGAAAGAGCTGAAATCTTCTTACAACAAGAACATAACACAGAGAGAGGCTCAGAACACACAGACATAGAGATTACCAACTAAACTAGACCCAATGTCTTTAAGACAATAAGTAAGTGCACCAACAAAACCAGGGAACATCAAGAAAGAACAAATCCACTCGAAGCAATCAAGACAAGGAAGGTGAACAGTTTGCTTGAGTTCTTGAGAGCAAACGCGCTGCCTTCTGTAGTGTAGTCCGGGTTAACCCCTGTCCCGTTGGCTCCTGTGCTATTGTTCCCAAAAACTCCATTTGTTGAGGTTCCTGAGTAAGGACTGTTGCCACCAGGAAGTGTGGTGCTGGTTGAGCTGCCTTTTGGATTTGTTGTGCCTGGTGTCACAGTAGTGCTGCCTCCAGAGCCACTAGAACCGCTGGTGAAAAAAGGCAACAAGTTACATTAAAGAGATTATCAGACATGAAACTTCAAAGCAAATTCATGTTATATAGTTAAAAGTCTAAAAAAATGTGTCTCAGTCTCTAATAACTGAAGGGTCATATCAGTCAAGAACACTAAATCATGCGTTCAAACTGCAATCCAATAAAGCATTTGAATTGATTAAAGATATGATCTAAAGTTACGTTAAAGAACTAAAGAAATTGAGTACTTTTAGGCTCATGTAAAAAGAGTCACAAAAAAGAAGCAATGGACCGTTCACACTAGAGTCAAAATGCTATTACTTAACTTTTCTGTCTAAGTAATGTTAATTATGTTGATTCCTATTCGTAATAGATTTTGAATGATGCTATCCCTTTCTTATCAAAGGAAAGAAAGAAAGAAATCAAAAAAGTTGCAAACTTGGGACCCAAATCAACTTTTTCTCTTTGCCACTAATAAAAAATAAAAAACAAGGCTCAAATTCTTGGTTTTGGTCCCATGAAATGTTTCTTTCAAATTCTTGATTTAGCCATTTGAATTAGAAACATACCTGGCACTAGTAGGGAAGGTACATCCTGAATAACCTGTAAAAGAAAAGGATCAACAAACAAATAATATGTTAACAAAACTGATAATTATCCACAAAACTGTAACTAGGAACTAGTCTTTATCACACATTTGGCATATTCACATTGTAACAAAAACATAAAGCCTTCAACTTTCTTCTATAACAAGAAGATGAATGAAATCAAATGATGATGGGTTGAGACTAACTTGGATCGGAGTTAGTAGGAGTGGCAGTGCCACTGAAATCACAAGTGCCTGAAGCTTGACGCTTCTTTGGAAGAAGCTGTTGACTGCGTAGTTGCAGTGAGACCTAACATTGTCAGGGTTAAAGCAAGGTGCTTTTGGGTGAGTGGGGTTACAGTCTGCTCCATTTCCACAGGCATAGTCTATGGTCTTCTGTAGCACATCATCACTCAGCCCTGTTTTGCACACACACCATGAGGCACCTACATAG
>CM028693.1:53216451-53257217 GCA_016771965.1 Brassica carinata | reverse complement strand
TGAGTCTTTAATTACCACCGTTAGTTTCTGCGGATCCATGTGAACACTATGTTCGCTTCTTCTCTCGTGTACGAGAAGAAATGCGCATTTGCAAGTGAAGAACAGAAGTATACTAGCGAGAGAGAACACCACGAGAGACTCCACCACTATCACAGATCCTAGAACTGCGACCAAGTGACAAAAGGTATCTAAAACAAGTAAACCAAACCTAATCAAAACCACTCTTAAGTCATTCATACACGTACCGTGAGCTGCAAGGGAACTTAAGGGTCTCTTTCTAACGAGGTTGACACGAGCCTCCGCGTGTAAAGGCAGTGAAATTCTCTCAGTGCAATCAAGAAAGCACCCGTAGTTCCCCATGTCACTCATTTTCAAGGTCAAGATAGCCCCGTTCTCTCCTCCCTACACGATATTTGTAATAAGATCTCAAGAAAATCATTCAACTAAAATATAGATGATTGACTTTACGTGGTGGAGCAGATGTTGCATCATGTCGTTGCATTGCTTTATCGTTCCACGAAACCTGATCCCACTGGCTTTAACATTCACGTGTTGAGAAATGGCAGCGTATGTCTGAATTGGCTGCCACCTGAATATGTTTTTGAACTTTAGCTCTGTTGTGTTTATAAGCTCGGATGGTAAGTTTGTCCGCAGAAACCCATCAGTAACCTCAACGGAGAACGTTACTAAGAAATGAGATTCACCACCTGACATACATTTTTGCTTTCATCAGTTAAAAATACATTGTCGGTCCCCATAGGCAAGTGAAACATTAACTTAGACCCCAAATTTTTTTAAAAAAATAAACATATGCATAGAACTTCAAATTTGTTAAGATCTTTTTTTGTTTGTTAAAATCGTTATTAAATTGCTTATAGCTCCTAAAATCTCAGGGGCCGGTTTTTAAAGTGATCAAGAGTGAAGTTGTGTTGTTAACATTACCAGGGAAACTAGCAAGATCCGGATCTCCAACTGAGAAGTTGAACTTGTCTCTTTCCTTGTGAAACACAAGAGACTCTGTCCCATTACTCTCGAGCATTATATAATGAGGAACATTAATATACGGTGGATCATTGACAGGTTCAACGAAGACAGGAACATCCAGTTGATTAATCCCATTCTTGTTCCTTGTAGTAAGCCGAAGAGAATCAACACCAGCAAAATTCTCGTTCCTGAGGCCAAAGAAAATAAAACAAAGTTCAAACTAGGAAGAAGTTACAAGCTTTCTTGTGACGCAAGTAAGAGTAATCTGTGAATTCCATATATATACCCTAGATATTGTATTGAGTGAAGTGCAGGATTGATAACTCCTATTTGTCCTTCTAAGATCAAAAGCCTTCCATCTTCACCACCGTTTCTAACTGAGAGTCTTCCACTACCAGGCAGCCTAAACTGCATCAGCATTGGAGACAGAATGACCGATCCGGAAAGTGCTTGTACAGTGACTGAAATGTTCTCCAGCTTGTCTGAGTAGCTTATCTCCAGACCAGAGAAGCCACTGTAATAATAATAAACATTCAAGAATAAGATTACAATACCTTAAGTGGACAAAAATGAAGAGTACTTACCCTGATCTAGGACTAATTAGATCTTCAGTTGCTTGCAATCCTCCAGAAAATGATACAAACTGAGGAGGAGCAGTGAGGATGATGATGTAAACTGTAGCTATGCCTAAGTTTCCATTGATATCGACTATTGTGTAAAGAAAGGAGTCGTTTCCTGAGAAGTCCTTGATCGGTGTGTATCTAAGGAGGTTTCCATCTCTCAGAAGAGAACCATGACTTGGCTAATAACATCCGGACAACAACAGTTAAAGTCAGAAGATAGAGAGATTGTTCACTATCGGAAAAACAAAGAAGAGATGCTCACTTGTGAAAAACCAACAATGCTGGCATTGTCACCAGCTAAGTAGTCGTTTTCCAGAGCATAGAAAGAGATGGACTCATCTTCCCACACGTTGACTGTATCATCGTAGGCCTTTGGAAAGTATCCACCTAAGTAGTCATGGGAGAGAATCTCAAAGACATATGAAAGATGTAACGGTGAAAAAAATCTAAGTAAAAGACTTACTGCTGTACACATTGACGTCAAAGGGGCAAGGTTGGATGTGTTTATCGTCAAAGGATACACACATTCGGTAAGTACCAACATCCATGGCCAGATAGCTACCTATATATGTCCCATCAGTGTTATCGACAAACTTCCATGTGGTGAAACTTGATGTGTTAGCTGAGGTAATCTCCAGCTTTAACCGAGATGGCTGCGAAGGTACTGGATTATTGAAGGTGTCCACTAGTAAGACCACAATGTCATTCTTGATTTCCTTTGGCACTTTTGCGTTGAATTGGGTCACACTACACGATGCCACATTCACTTCACCTAAGAGAAAGCAGAGAGTGTGCTGATCACAAAAAAGAAGCATCTA
The DNA here is from genome assembly GCA_016771965.1 of Brassica carinata. Taxonomy (NCBI): domain Eukaryota; kingdom Viridiplantae; phylum Streptophyta; class Magnoliopsida; order Brassicales; family Brassicaceae; genus Brassica; species Brassica carinata. Next base: position 53,254,792 of record CM028693.1, on the reverse strand, counting down.
GTTGTTTAATACGAACTCTGATACCTGCTCTAACTTCCTTGATAAAAGGTTGGCCTCCATTGAGGACTATGTTTCCAGAGGATATAAAGATCTTGTAAACTCCACTCTGTTTTGGAGTATAAGATACGTCAAAAACACTCGCCTGAGTAAGTAAGCTGCCAGAAGCCTGCAAGAAGGAAACCACCTTACGTCATCAGGTTTAAGGGAGTTATGTACAAGCACATATGCAAATAAACTTCTTACTTCTATGCCATGTTTCTCATACAATACTTTGGTACCATTGAGGGTCTCTCTTGGCTTTATGGTTGACAAAACATAGGAGGAATCAGCCTCTTGTATGATTTGAACCTGAAGTATATTCACTTGGACTGATGAGGGATAACCATAAGCATCTTTTAGGTATATAGAGAAGCCAATAGACTCCCCAGCAATAGAGGCATTGAGCCCTGAACCATTCACTATACTTCTTGATCCATCACAATAACCTGTCAAGAAAAGAAATGAGAGGGGAGAAAACATTCACCGAACTTGATACCATGTAGCAATGTTTTGGCAAACACTGACCTGTATAGACTGTATACTCATATGGCATATTGGAGATGCTCTTATTGTCCTCCATATCGGAAAGCGTGAGCAAGAAGTTTCCTGGCTCAGACAAGGTGAAAGAGATCAACTGTATCCCTGGCTCTACATACTTAAACTGGAAATCTGCTACTGGTATGGATAAGCCAGTCTCTTTTCCCACCACATCAGCATCAAACTCGTAAAATCCAGATACAAGGTTTCCGAACCGATCTCTCTGGTGTAACAGGATCTCCATTTTGGAAAATATCTGCCATGTATTTAGCTCTGATTTCCATATGCTCACGCAGTTGGAAACATCCAGAGGTCCTACTCAAAAACCAACAAGTATGGAAAAAGATTGATCAGTTACCCAGAACCAGTCCTGGATACAGCCGAATGAAACATTGACCTCCAAATTCTTTTTAAACAATATGTATAAAATAGGCCTAAAATCCTTAATAAATTGTTCAGGCTCCTGAAAACTCGGGGCCGGTCTTGTAGCTACGTTATGGAAACTAAAAGGTTTACGGAACAAGAACTGATCACATGCCTGAGTTAACCTCAAGAGGTAGTGGAACACCATTCAGGGTTTGGCTTTCTTTCTCGACAAGCAGTGAGAATTTTCCAGCGGTGACAAGAACAAACTCAATGGAAATATAACCAGATTCCATCCATCTGATGTTTGTTGTATTAAAAATGGTAGCAAATGAGCCGTTTTCATTGAGAAGAGACAAGGAAAACCCTTGCAGCTCCATCTCCTTCCCGGAAAAGGAAATGTTATTTCCGAATGCATCCATTGGAAGAATCAAGATCGATGCATTCATCCCAGCTTCAAACACGTTGTTAAGACCCATCCATGAGACAACACTCACAGATGGGTGCATTAACCCTTCACAAACGAGTAAGAAAAAATACAATAGTAAGTACCTAGACAGAACCGGTTCTTAGTATAATGAGATGAAACATTTGCCTCTTACCCCCAAATTAATTGATTAATAAAATTATAAAAAGCAATACTAATTAGTACTAAGACATGGCTGGTAAAACATTCGCCTCGAGCACCAAAATTTAATTGATTAATAGTATGTATAAATTCTTTAGTCTCTAACTTGATTAATAGCTGTATATGAATAGCCTCCAATCCGGAATATTTCAAGCCCAATAAATTTCAGAACCGACCATGTACCCATAATACTAAACAGCTTAACCATGTACCATAACAGGTTGAGCAACATCATAACCAATTCAAGAAACCGAACCTGGTTCGACATCAAAATGTAAAGACGAGTCCAGGACTTTGAAGATTTCGTCGCCTATCACGATGTTGAAAACCCCAACCAAGATGGGAGTAAAATAAATCTTCCACGTGCTAATATCGTCTCCAAGATTTAGAGAAACCCCAGAGATATACGTACTATTCCCAGTTTTGCCGTTGACAGTTAGTGTAGGCTTAAACGCTCCCTGTCCTAACGAAGCGTTCCCATTGGTTTCGAAGTTTCCAAGAACTTTGATCGAGATTACAGCGACTTCCCCGGATTTAAACTTGTTCTTGTCGTCCGACCAACTGAAAGAAAACTTCGGGAGGACGGATTCATCTACGCTTAAGGATGGAGTGAGTAAGAAGAGAGTCAAGAGTGAAGCGACTTTGATCGCCATTGTTGAGAGAAACGGTGACGGTTGAGGAAGACGAAGGCGCCAACTGCTACTGTGTTTAACTATTTGATCGGTGGAGAGATGAGAACACGTGTCGCTGGTGCAATATCAACCGTTCGATTTCATTATCGCGGTCGTGGAGGAAATTTTCTTAAAACCGATATTAATTTTATCGGTTTTTAATAAGAAATATAAACGACATGCAGTGCACACTAGCAGCCATAAAACATCAAGGCTTGCGATAGTATAAACGACCATGCATGAAGACTTGTTGTTCAAGGAAACCTGGGAGCTAGCTTCTCGGACCTTGCAAGTTTTATTTACAATCACTAACCTAAAACGTTACAGAATCTTCATCAGAATCTTCCACGACCAAACTCTTCTTTGCTATCTTCTTAGGACGACTAAAGCCACTTCCTTCTTCTTCTTCTTCATCACTCTCTTCTGCTGCTATGGCTTTATCAGCAATGTTGGTTCCGGATGCTGGTTCCGGTTCATCTTCCGACTCTTCTCCCAAACCATCTTCGTTATCAGCAATCTTCCCTGATGCTGGTTCCGGATCATCTTCTGACGCTTCTCCCAAACCATCCTCGTTACCACCAATGTCGTTGTTCTGTGTCTCTGTCTCTTCTTGGTTTCCTCCATCTTCACCACCTGCAGGAGCTTCTGCATCTTCAATTATTTTGAAGTCTCTGGCAGTGCTGCGCTTGGCATGCCTCAACAAATTGAGTTTAGTAACTTTGCTTAGCTGGATTAGGTATCTTTCACAGTCTTCTATCTGGAATATCAAATCAGGGATGCATTTGTTCTCCTGTTTGATCTTGTTGATTATACCCTTGGAATTGGAGCTCACAGTTTCCTGTTGTTCCTGCAATTTTGGAAGAAGGCTACACGTTAAGACTTTGGATCATTCAGACATCAATAACGAAGAAACAATCAATCGTTTACCTTTTGCATTTCAGCTAAAAAGGGATATAAAGGAACCGTGAGACTCTTGCAAGTTAGTTCCACGAGCTTTTGAAATTTAAGGCTGGGAAGAGTTTGCTTGCAGCCCTTGGGAGCAATCCTCTGTTTCACAATCTGTGCTAACTGTTTGTAAAACTTAACAGACAATCTGAGAAACTGTGCTGCTTGCGAGTCTGCAGATCATGAACGCACATGTTCATTAACAAGCTAAGTTAGAGTTAGTAAAGAAGCAGATTAGGCAAGCATCTCACCTTTGAGGTTCATCAACACAAAGGAAGAGAGTATCCTTACTGTTGACTCAGCCGTTGCGTAAAGGGCTTCTTCGAGAGCCAGTCCAAATGTACTCTCATCATCATGGTCGAGATGGATGTTCTTCTGAGAGGCCACATACAAATTCTTTAGCTTTTTCGTGCCCCAATCCATGTCACCTATTGCTGAATCAACTAATTGCAATATGCAAGAAGTTATTGAAGCACTTGTTGACTGGTTTATGATCGTGTATGATTCAGACACTTGTGAAGTATCGGATTTGTCTAAACCGATGACATTTTGCAACTCCTTAGCTACTTCCACGGCTATGCATAGATCACCAGGAGATGTGGTGAAAGAGATGGCAAGTTTTAAAATGCTCTTTGCAACGATGGTGTTAGATGTTTCACAGCTTCTGAAGATTTGATGAGCCCATGATCCATGCAGTTGTTTGAATTTGTCAGGTAGAGTGTTCCCAAGCATCAACATTATGTCGCATAGAATCTGAACAGCGCAAGTGAATATTATAGTTTTAGCTTCCAGTGCGTAAAAAAATGTGCTCAGAGAAACTGAAGTCATTTTATTTTTTGAAGTTGAAGGAATTTACCTCTACATCGTTAGAGTTTTGGGCGATAAGGTCTGTGATCATGGGCTTCATGACTTTTTCAATGAAAATTTCGAGGTTCTTTACAAGTGGATCCTCAATATTTGAAGCTTCGCAGCACTCTTCTAAAATAGCATCTTCGCATGCAGGCACTGCTATCAAATCCTCAAGCAAGCCAGTCAAGACAGATCTACTTGAATATATACTGAGCAGCTCTTTCAAGCTAAGCAAGGCCAGATGTAGACACTGTTTTCTTCCTTCAGCATCTTTCCTTCCTTTATTCTCCTTATTCGCTTGTCCGGTTACTAAAGGTGGTCCTGGCATTAGCAGGTAAACTAGTTTTAGCAGTGGAGGGCCCAGAACTATCATGTCACCATATACCAACGGTTTAAGTGGATTTTCCTCCTTCATGCAAAGAGATGATCTTATGTGTCCAACACAAACTTGCAAGGTAAAAGAGAAAACTGTAGAAATTGACTTGTCTGTCTTGGCTGATGATGACTGGCTGTGATCCTCTAAACCTGGAAGATTACATTCTGATTTGCTGCTATGGAGTTTGAAGGCGGTTAGAAATAGCTGGTAGATACTTGAAGTAGCCAAAAAGGGAACTTGTTCTCGCTCTTCATTGATGCTTGCGAATCCCGAATCAGTATCATCAGATTTATTACGAGAGCTGAATCGTACTCTCTTGCCAATATTGCCCTGTTTCGATTTCCCCACCTCCTTTTCCAGTGATTCATAAAGATCAACCAAATCAACAACATCCTTTTCAATTTTACCTTTTTTCCCTTCTGGCTGTTTCTCTAGATCCGTTATAATATAATTTAGCAGCACTTGAACGATCCCCAATATAATCAGACAATAGGATTTTCTTTTATCTTCTTCTAGAGATGCGGAAACTGTGTCCTGAGACAGCCCAACAATATCTGTAAATTGCAAACAAGACCATCAGCAGCTCAAGTGCTTAAAATAAATAGAACATTTCAAAGACTGAGATGCTCTTATCGGTTTTAACGCAAAGTCTAAGTAACGCAACCTATATGAGCCAGACATGAATGAAAACAAAAGTAACGCAACCTATATGAGTCAGACATGAATGAAAACAAAAGTACCAGCAGATCAACGTGTTCAGGTAGCCTAAGCAGATCAAAATGAAAAGAATAGTCAATGATTTTTCAACAACGATCATTTTTCACGTACCTCCTATTTTTTTGCCTAGTAGAAAGTTTCGGACCTTCACCAAAGTACTAGAGTACACTTCATGAGACACATTTCTTCCTGCCTGCTGCTCTCATTAAATGTAAAAACACATTATTATTTAAAATTACGCATTATTAGGTAACATAAGACCATTCTGGTGTCCCATTACCTCATTTTCTTGAGTAAGTGAGAAACCAAAACATGGCCAGCCGATATCAGAAGGCCGATCAGAGCTATTGTGGGGCAGGATGAGTAAAATCCAAGAGATACAAAAGAGAAGCCTATCCAAGGGCTCCTCGATAACAAATTTGCCACCTTCTACTTTAATGCATGAAGTGATTCCAAGCTGAAAATCTGTGTCCTGAAATGGTCAAGGCATGCATGAAAATGTGTTTATCAACAAAAAGTTTGAAATTTTTGGCACAGAATTCTTGAAAAAATAAATTCAAGGCCCAGAGAAGTTCAAATATATAGCAACTTTTCCAGACGGAAAAGCAATTATCAGTGTGGAGAGAGGATGTAGCATTTGACAGATACCTGTCTGAAGAAACGAAGAAAGTGAGGCATAAGAAAGTCCAATACATGTGCTCCACTTGATGAATCAATCAGGACTAACTTCACAAGCCCATCATAAACTATTTCTTTCACCTTTGCCTGGATATAGGAACGAAAGAGCTCTAAGATGATCTTTCAAATTCTTGAAAGAAATTTTCCATGATAAAGGACGGAAAAAGACACCTGTTGGTAAAGACATCTTTGAAGCAACCCATTCAGTTCAGTAAAGAGGTTTCCCCTCACGCTGCAGCTCACTTCAGTGTGCTGACTAGAACTGGCTTGGCTTGATGAGTCTTGGAGAGTAAATGAGCTGTCTTTCTTAGCTTGTTTCTCTGCAAGTATAAGTTCAATTATTACCTTTGTCGCTGATACACGAACTGTATCTTCCCGTCTAAACATAGCCTTCCGGATCACCAAGATGGTATAATCCTGCATCATCAATTTAAATTTAATCCGAGGTCTTGGCGTAAAAGCTCGTTTATTTGACGAGTAGTTTCAGTTTCACTAGCTGAAACACTCCAAGAAGCAACAGATGTGCAGAAGAAAGTAGAACAAAAAAGAATGTGCAGCACGTATATTTTTACCTGCAGATCACGGCTGAATTTGATGAGCGGGATAACAGCAGAAACAAGTAAACAGCTGATATTTCCCTCCATGAAAGTGAAATAATCCAATAATTCTTTGAGATGATGAACATATTCCAACATGATAAGTGAATATCTCTGGACAAGATACCCTAAGAACCTACAAACTCAACCTTCTCAGCACATGTAAAAATGGTTGACAACAGTATCCAATTAAGCGTTAATGACCTTAATATTGGCTTGCTCTTTGCGCATATCAAAGAAAGAATGCGAAACTTGCATTGCTCAATTATCTGCAAAATATGAAAGTCACTTAACTAGATTTTGTGAAGTGACAAATGCAAAGAACTAGCATAAAAGCATTACTCAATTATCTGAAAAATATGAATCACTTAACTAAATTTTGTGAAGTGAAAAAAGCAAAGAACTAGCATAAAAGCAGTAAGAATAATTAAAGCATCAGTATCAAACAGTTTATCAACCTCGTTTCTTGTCAAATCATGGACTTCAAATAGGGTTCCCAGAATCTGAATGCTAAGCTTCTCAACACCCAGTACGCCACTGGAACCACCAAACTCGTTGGACCTACCTTCTTCAACAGATTCTAGCAACATAAAGCCAAACTGAATAACACTCGGAAACACATGCTCCCTCCCATATTTGCACTCACTAACCTAATAAAATATGAGAAATTTTTTTTCTTAGATTCTGGTATGATACACAGGACTAAAAGCTCAAGCATTAAAAAACAGTAGAGGAAAATACCGCTCTTAGCAAAGATTTTTCAACCAATTTAGCATGCAATAAACTCTCTTCCTTCACCTCATCAGGTAGCCACTTGCAATCTCTGCATATCATCGGCAAAAAAAAATTGGTAAAATGTATCCTACATGGTCAAACGTCACAGAAGTGTTTCCTACAGCCTAACACGTAAGTAAGAGTACATTTTTCATTCTAATTGAGTTCCCATGAAAAGCTATTACGTGACTTCTTTGAACTTGTTTTAACCAAAGGTGAAAGGAATTGTAAACTGTTTTCTTATAGGCAAAGGGGAGAGTTCTTTTAAACATAAAACATCAAGAACTAACCAATTCCAGGAAACCAAATCTCATGAAAATCCAAAACAAGTACAGAGAAAGTCTGCTACTACTCACTTGGAGAGTCGGTAATCGTTATAAGCAGTCAGCAAAGCCGTTCTCAATATCCCCAGTGAGTTCTCACCGAACTTCCTGACCCTAGCAACCGAAAACAGAACCGCGACCGTAAAATGATTAAAAGCCCTGAGATCAGACTTGACTAACGCCACAACCTCTTGCCCCAGTGAAGGATCCTGCTTCACCGCAAAATTCACATGAAGAAGAACAGTCCCCTCGATCTGCCTAAGCACAGAGGCAACTCTACTCTCGGCTTTGGTCCCAAAAAAGCAAACAACTCCTCCAATCACCTCCCTCTTGCAAAAACCTTTCGAAGCAAGAACAAGCAACTGATACACAAGCGAAGGCAAGTCCTGCAAGTCTATACTCTTAACACCCGAAAACACCTTCTCCAGCAACTCACTCTTTCTCCCCTTATCAAGAAACGGGAACTCCTTAGCAAGAGATACCATTTTAGTCAGAAATCCTTTCTCCCATTCACAGCTAATAACACGATCTATCGCAGAGTTAACGTAATCAATCTCACTAGCCTTAGCTTCTATCGGATTCCGCAACAAATCAAAGCACACAGGCAATAGATCGAACAACTGGGCGTCATCGACAGTGATAACTCTAGACACACCAGATACGATCGAATCGACGACGGATTTGATCTCCTCGACGTGTAAGTACCGTAACAGAGTCCCGAAGAGCTGAATCGTCTTGAGGGAATCCGAATCGCTCGGGATTTTGGAGAAGATCTGAGTGTAGGAGATGAGAAGAGAGGCGAGGAGAGAGGAGAGTGACGGAGTAGTCGGGGATAGGGAGATTAGAGATAGGAGAGCGATCGCGTACTCTGAAACAGGCTTCGACGGAGATGGTAGAGAGGAGCGGGATTTGAGGTACGAGAGGAGAGGATCGTGGGAGGTCGGAGAGAGGAGGTAGGGAGGGAGGGAGAGGCTGGTTTGGCAGTGGTGGTACTGGGCTAGACGGATGATGTCATTATCGGTGAGAGGTTTCTGAGCAGACGGTTCTTCGGCGGCGACGGTCATTTTTTTTCCCCGGCGGGATGACTAGAGATTTCGAAACTTCCGAGGGAAGATAGTTTTAGGTTTTTTTCATTTGCCTTTACGCGGGAAGTAGTTATATGGGCCTTAGTTTCTATGGGCTTTAAAGGCCTAAGTAATCGGGACAGTATTCACAACTGTCAAAATACTGGAAATTTTAGTATAAAGGATGTTATTAGTTTATGTACATTTAGTTTTTTTAAAGTTCGAAATTTGTAAAAAATAATTAAAAATTAGTAATTTTAAAATTTTATAAAATAAATTAATTTGTATTAAGATATGTAAACTTTTCTTTAAATTTATATTTTTGTATTTTTAGCATAGAAATCTTTCTAGGACTACTAAAATTCACTAGGAGATCGAAAAGAAAAAGAATATGGTACGTTGCCATGAGGACTATCTAACAAGTAAGAAAATCTTCTCAAGAACTCTTTTCTTTTCGACAACTGTGAAAATATTAAAATAAACAGATGGAGAGTGGCGGTGACGAATGGACGAGGGAGTTCAGGCTTTTGCGAGCCTGTCCATGCAAGGTAGCCTTTAATGTAGTAGACACCTAAATTATTTTTAATCCATCTCGGTCTCTCTATCCCATTACACTATTACGTGTAGCTTCTCTTTTTTTACTACTATACCATAATCCACGCATTAATACTCACAACCTATTCTATATGGTATAAAGTATATATATATAGCCATGTATCCAATCAATGATCAATCAAATAAAATTAGAAAATACAGTAGTTCGTAGGTAGTGTGCTCTCAAGGTGGCGTGACATCTTTCCCATCTATTTACTCTCTCTCTCCGTTTTTTTTGGTAGAATAAAGACAAAACAAAATAGCCGAACGATGTACGTGCATGTGATGGAGCCTCCTCTAATCGAGATCCAACGGCTTTAAAAAGCGTCGGAGGTATATGGCTTTAGGGAATTTTAGCAATGGTTTATGCCACCATGGATAATATTTAACCATAAGCCTTTTTCAGTAGATATTATTAAATGTGATTATGTGTAATTTAGGAGTTTGAGACGACCTTTTGGTAGATTTGAAGAGCTGATTATTTTCTTATAAACAAAAAAAAATATATTAAAGAGAGAGAGAGATAGATAGAGAGAGGACACGAAGAAGTCAGTATACCACGTGCACCTGGGAACTCGACCCCTCTCCACTCCTACCAGACTCTACTCCAACCCTTTTTACTTCTTCATCTCCTCCATTCTCATTCTCAAGCAATCTCTCTCTCTCTCTCAAAAGAAGAGAACAAATAAACCTGGAAGCTGATAACTTCTCCTTCATTTAGATTCCTTGAATCTTTCTCTCACACACAGAAACAGAGAAACTTCATCCACTACAAAAACAGAGAGAAACTAAAGAGAAGCTGAAGAACTTAACTCTGGTCACCAATGGTGGAAGCAAAGGATCAAGACATGGGTGATGGAATGCAATGCATAAACCATCCATACACAAAGAACCCAGGTGGGATCTGTCCTCTCTGTCTCCAAGAAAAGCTCGGGAAGCTCGTCACCTCCTCCTTCCCTCTCCCCAAACACCTCTCTTCCTCTTCTTCCACTTCATCTCCTTCCTTCAGATCTGACTCCGTAGGCAGCACCGCCGCCGCCTCCGCCTCTCTCTCCAGAAATGTCACTGACAACAACAACAACAACAACAACAACAAGCTTCCGTTCTTGCTGGCGAACAAGAAGAAGAAGATGCTGACAGCTTCGACGGCGAATATCGTCTACAAGAGAAGCCACTCAACGACGGCGTACGGTGGTTCCGATTTGACCCCGAGAAAGAAGAACGGGTTTTGGTCCTTTTTACATCTCCACTCTTACAAACACCATACAAGCAGCAAGAAAGTCGGAAACTTTCGTACGAAACACTCTGACAACACTTTGTCGGAAACAGAGACAACAACGACGATTGTGGGAACTTCGTTATCGTCTTCTTCGGGGTCAAAGAGAGTGAACGGAGGTGGGAGTGGTAACAGAAACGGCATTGATGTGATTGTAGAGGAAGATGTGGTTACAAGCGAGAGGAAAGTGTCGAGATCCAGATCTGTCGGGTGCGGAAGCAGAAGCTTCTCTGGTGAGTTCTTTGAGAGGATCACACATGGGTTTGGAGATTGTACTTTGAGAAGAGTTGAGTCACAGAGAGAAGGTAACAACAACAACAACAAAGTTAAAGTTGGTAGTAGTGTTGGTGTGAGGGAGATTGTGAGATGTGGTGGGATCTTTGGTGGGTTTATGATAATGACTCCATCGTCATCTTCCTCGTCGTCATCATCATGGGTGTCATCATCGTCATCAGCTGAACAGCATCATCAAGGTCATGGTGGAAGGTACAGAAGCTGGGGATGGGCTTTTGCAAGTCCAATGAGAGCTTTCAGTTATTCTTCTTCCTCTGGTAAAAGAGGCCGTGTCATTTCAGATTCTACGAGCAAGAACACAGCTCCAAACTTGGATGCAATGCCTTCACTGTTGACCGTCAGGAGCTGAAGTAAAAGACTTGCAATAAGTGTCTTTTTAATCTTATAAACAATAAATATAATTAAAGCTAGTTTCATCATATCCTAATAGGTGTTCTTGAACGTTGGTTCATATCCTAATAGTATTGTAATGTCACACTACTCTCTTCTATGTTAATTATCATCTGTTTGTCTAATAAGGAGAGAGGAAGTTAGGCTACATGGAGCTACTTTCTTCTGTTTGTTTGTCTTTTTCTCTTTGGTTACATTATATTTTAATCCTTAATTTGTGTTTATAATCTCTACTTAGGACTATCTGTCTTGCTTTATGTTGTGATTATGATGTTTTTCTTACAAGACAATAAATTAGTAACAAAAACATAATTGGAAAAGTATTGTAGTGTCACACTACTCTTCTGTGTTAATTATCAATATTTTGACTAATAAAGGGAGAGGAACTTAGGATACTTGGGCTACTTTCTTCTGTTTGTTTGTCTTTTTCTCTTGGTTACATTATACTTTAATCCTTAATTTGTGTCTATAATATCTAGTTAGAAGGACCATCTGTTTTGCTTTATGATGTGTTTCTTAGAAGTACTATTAAATTAACAAAAACCCAACTGGAAAAGCCAGTCAATGAGGAGGTGTTGGAGGTTTGACTAGCTTTTAAGTGTGAATTTTGTGTTAAATGAGTGAACCAAAAGGCACATGCCTTTGCACATGCAATATGATTCCATGGTCCCCAAGAAAACTTCATTTTTAGTTTTGTTTTTATATTTTTGTAACACACACAATGAAGGCAATAACATCGGCTGTACTATTACATACATCCCTGTGACAGTGATCACCTAATCCTTCTAGCAATCAAAACAGTGAAAATATGATTTCACATTGATATTGTTAAGTGGATCAACGACATAAAAATCAGAAGATTTTGTTATTATATAACGTGTGTAAGAGGACATAAAGGGGTCCATGAGATGAAACTACATATGATGATGATATGAATGATTCTGCAAAGCCAAAGAGACAGGAGAAATAGGGCCTCCTACTCATTTACTCTGTTTTTCTTTTGTATTTTTCCATGTGGACTTATACATGCTCCAAAGAACAAAACTATGTATATATTAAAAAGCTGATCATGTGTCACTAAATCAATTCAGTAGGATTATTCAAGAGATCAAGATCTCGATAAAATTACTAGGCATGTTCTTAACTGTATTCATCGTTTTAAAGCCTAGGAATCGCCACACACTTGCATGGAAATTGGATTAGAAATAATTAAAATTTGATCTACTTGTAAGCAGTAAGGATTTACTTTTGCGTTTGGCTCTTACTTTAACAAATATAACAATCATAAGTGTTTACATCACAAAAAGTAGCAATTTTAAACTGAAACAGACAAAAACAGAGTAACCAAACAGTAGAAGTCGTAATCTGAACGAAACACACGGTCCACTAGTCGACACTCTCTAGAATGATTAATACTACGAAGATGAATGCATTCAAGTAAATTTTTTTTTCATTCAAGTAGATATTAACTTACAAAGTATTTCAAGTCCATAGATTTGATCATTCTACCCCCTAGAATTTAATGGTTTTCCCGACCCATCTGATTCAATCATGTTGTGTGACAAGAACATGTTGGGTCTATATAAATACTGTTCATGATGGGGTCAAACCCATCCATTTAATACCTCTACGACTTCGTATGCTCATGTGTTGCGTTGTGAGTTTGGTCTTTCATTTTCATAGTTATTGCCAAAGCTAACAACAGAATCTTAAAGCGTCTGTAATCGCCGAAACCAACTTCTTGTCATTAATGAAGGCCAAACGACTGAAAAAACGATGATGTTCGTACACTAGAACGGCATGCAGTTTGTATCAGTTTGCTGAAAACACAGTGTCGTTCTTTCTCATCAGTGTGTGTTTTGTTTGTTTGTCAAGTTCTCATCGGTGTCTCAAATTTATCCACATAGTTTCACTGTTCTAAAGCGTAATGATTCGGAAAAAGAACAGAAAATTACAAAGAAGTAATAATAATGTACGATAATTTTCTGATTTCGGACCCCTCGGCTTGTCAGATTTTAAATAATTTCTCTTCATGAAACTTTTTTGTAAAGCACAGTAAGAAAATTACAAACCATTTGGCTCTATTCTCTTCCCTATTGTTGGGTGTATATGGAACATGGCTGATTGAACGGTTGAACCTAAACCCTTATCACACGACCATAATTAGAAGCTAACTAATCATACAAGTAAGAAGACGCGTTACCTAACGCAGTGAAAAAAACTACTTTTAAAAGGTTTTGGAATGTTGTTTGGTCTAATTTTCACTCTTTAAGTCATTGAAATTTCTTATGTAACTCTTCACATGATCCCTAAGGTTTCATAATCTAGCAGTAGCAGCAACAATAGTATTTGAATCGTTGGCATAATCTATAGATTCTCAAACCAAAGTAATTTACGGGTAATGAAACAAATCAAAGCCCTGTTATCATATTAGATATTAATAGAACTATTATTTGCTGCATATTCTAGAGAGAACTGAAGGAGTCAGTTTTTTTTTTTCTTTCTGAACCATAACATAGTATTAGCAAGTGGTACCTCTGTTGTAAGGACTTTCTTCTCTGCTGTTCTCAATATTCTCCTACGAATTATTATGCAAAAAAAGAAGAGATTATGGTTATCCTCCCTGCACACATGACACATTACAAGTTTACACGTGCAGCTCCAAGAACTTCAAATCTGGCAGTCTTCGCAAAATCTTGTATAGGTCTGAGCTCATTTCATATCGGTATTTGCCTGTTTTGTGTCAAACAAACAAAAAATAAGCATCAATATATGTTGCGTGTCCATAAAGAAAACTAACACTAGCATTCTAAAGCAACGGGATGACTCTTCAGGTTAGATTTGTGCGAGGGACATTTATTTGCATGACCATCTTTAAGATCTTCACTACTCAAAGAGATTCATTCATTGAGGATCGTACAGATTGGACAATTCATGTACTAATTGTGGAAGAGCTTAGTAAACATGATCAATAGATACAAACCCAGTATATAAAAAGAACTGGAGGAGAAAATGAAAGCTGTTACCTATCAACAAATCCACGATCATGAAGTTCATTGCAGTGAGGAGTTGGCATCTTCTTGTTCCACCGCCTTCTCTGGAGCTCAATGCGACATGACTGGAAAAGAAAGCTTCTATACTCTTTGATCACGCTGGCGTCAAGGTTAGCACGAGCAGAGCTACCAAGCGGATACTTCTCATCAAAGGCTGACGAAGATCGAACATAAAAGCTAATCTCCATATTCTCTGTCGTCTTCGGCACCTGATAGGACTGGCTCTTGTGCAGAGAATAGTCAGGCTCAGAAAAGGGCAGATAAGCCAGCAACAAAAGCAGCAAGAAGGGTATTATCTGAACAATCGTCAAACAAGTCGGTCCAGCAAAGTTAATCTCCTCCTCTCGTGGTTGCGCACGCGCTGTTCTAGTTCTGTAAGCACGTGTAGCACCAAACATCTCTCGCTGCTGACCGAAAAACGCCCTGAATATCTCGTCAGGATCAAACTCATCCTCGAAGAAATCACTCCGCGTAGTAGTATACCTCCTTCTTCTCGGCCTACGAGCAGTTTGCCTCTGGATATGATCAAACTCATCAACAAAACCCACCTGATCATACTGGCTCCTCGAGTTACCATCACTCAGACACGTGAACGCTTTAGAAACTTTCTTAAAGGCTTCCTCTGAGCCTGGAGCCTTGTTCTTATCAGGGTGAACTTTCAAGGACAGCTTCCTATAAGCTTTTCTAATCTCTTCAACCGAACAGCTCTTCTCTAAGTGATGTTCTCACAAATCTAGATAGAATTTATGTTATTTAAAAATTTTGACCAATTACAAAATACTACATCTTTTTTTTATTGGTTGAATTAGTTGAATTTAACATTAATACATAAAAATTTGTATTTTCTTAATATTCGTGCTAAAACCTTAAATACCACTTAAAGTGGGACAGAGGGAGTATTAATCATTCTATAACATAGAGATTTTATTTTGAAAAAAAAGCATTTATTATATGGGATACGTAACAGACAAAAACAGAGTGACCAAACAGTAGAAGTCGTTGTCTGAACAAATCACGGTCCACTCGTCGACACTCTCTAGAATGATTAATACTACGAAGATGAATGCATTCAAGTAAATTTTTTTTTTTCATTCAAGTAGATATTAACTTACAAAGTATTTCAATTCCATAGATTTGATCATTCTACCCCCCGAGAATTTAATGGTTTTGCCCACCCAGCTGTCATGTAGTGCTGTGGATCTGTTTAAACACTTTCATGACAAGTCAAACCCTTCTTCCATTTAATACCTCTACGTCTTCTGTCTTCATGCTCATGTGTTATGTCTTTCACTTTCATAGTTATTGCCAAAGCTAACCAAAGAATCTAAAATATATGTAATGGCCGTAACCTACTTGTTGTTGTTGTGTCATTAATGACGGCCAATCGCCTGAAAAACATGATTGTAATGCTCCGACCACAGCTAATGGGTCTCTTAGTTCGTAAGTTCCATTTCATGGACGGTGTGTTGATATCTGGTAGTCTCAAAATATCAATTTCCTGACCTTACAGTTACTATATGACACTTTTCTGTGATTTGATCTAACTTGCACAATATTATGAAGCATTTTCCGATAAATCATCTATAATTTCATAACTCCATTTCAACGAATTTAATTCTAGATGTGTGTCCTAAAATATAAGTGCATTTTAGCAACATAATAGTCAAATTAATTCTTTTAACTCTTGCACTATTTATCACTGGGATGTTACGAATTACGATGATGTTCTGCTCTCCATAGTAGTTGAACTTGAGGGTCTTAGACCATTTTATTTACCTTTTATTTGATGATAAAAGCTAATGGATGTAGCGACTTGCATGAGGCCATGTATAAGAAACTTGATACGCACGGAAAGTCCGGTTATTGTGTTATGGCCAACCTTCAAGGCAATTACACAAAAATTTGTAGTAAAATCTTTCAGACGACTAATCAACACATGGCTGGTTAAACCTTAACCCTTACCCCAGTTAGAACCTAACTTATCAGACAAGCAAGAAGACGTGTTGAGACTAATTGTTACAAAATCACACACAAAGAATGCTGAACAAAATAGCATTACATAACGCAGTGAAATCCTCTGCAACAACTTCCACATGATAATTTCATTTTCTCTTACATCTTAATGTAAACAACTACAGTGGGCTAATCAATAATCCACGACAAAAAACTAAACTCTAAAGAATAAAGTGAAATGAACCAAACCATACACAAAGCTTCACCAATCTCTTTGACCATGTCAGAGCTGACAACACTTCTCAGCTCAAGTGGTTTCATCTTTGAGATATTTGCTAGTTTGCTAGTATTGCATTTGATCTACCAAAGATTTAGGAGAAGAGTCAAAGTCTACTTGCTTGACTTCACTTGTTACCGTGCCCCAGACTCAAACCGCCTCCCAATGTCTACTCTTCTAGAGACCATCTACTTAGCTAACCAGATTGATCAAGAGAGCATCGATTTCCAAGCCCGGGTTCTCGAGAGGTCCTGGTTAAGCAACCAAACCAGCATTCCTCCTTCTCTGACAGAAATACCCCTCAAGAAAAGTCTCACCTCGGTCCAAACAGAAACCATGACCACTCTCTTCACCTCTGTTGACAATCTCCTCAAGAAAAACACACTAAGCCCAAGAAGCATAGACATACTGATAACAAACTGTAGCCTACATGCACCTACACCGTCTCTTAGTGCAATGGTGATCAACAAGTTCCATATGAGAAGCAATATCAAGAGTTTTAACCTGTCAGGGATGGGCTGTGCAGCTGGGATTCTATCAGTCTCTTTGGCCAACGACTTGCTTAAGGTTCACCGAGGCTCCTTGGCTCTTATTGTCAGCACAGAAGCGTTGAACACGCATTGGTATATCGGTAAAGACAGATCTATGCTTCTTACGAGCTGTCTCTTTAGAATGGGAGCAGCTGCAGTGTTGATGTCTAGCAATGATCAAGACAGAGAAAAGGCAAAGTATGAGCTCTTGCATGTTGTTAGGACAAACAAAGCGAAAGATGATCGAGCTTACCGATGTGTCTACCAAGACATAGACTCTGAGTTAAAGCAAGGAGTGTCCATAACCAAAGATGTAATCAGCATGGCTGGAGATGTGCTGAAGATGAATCTAACTTCGTTAGGTCCTTTGGTGTTACCTTACGTAGAGCTATTGCAATACGTGATGCAACGAGTTCTTTGCATGATCCATAAGCCGAGTTCTTCTTATACACCGAACTTCAAGAAAGCGTTTGAGCATTTCTGCATACACACAGGAGGAAGAGCTGTGATTCAAGCAATGGAGATGAACTTGAACTTGACGAAAGAAGACATCGAGCCATCGAAGATGACTCTTCATAGGTTTGGGAATACTTCTTCTTCGTCCGTTTGGTACGCACTCTCTTACTTGGAAGCAAAACGGAGGATGAAGAAAGGGGATAAGGTGTTGCAGATTGCTTTTGGAAGTGGGTTTAAGTGTAACAGTGCGGTCTGGAGATGCCTCCGAGAAGTGGAGCCTGATACAGACAACACATGGCTCGAATTCATCGAATCGTATCCAGTAGATGTACCTGACTCTATAAGTATCAGACCACGGTAGCACACGTGCAAGTAATGTAACCTTGAAGAATATAAGTCTGTAAGGCTCTGAGTAGTTTGTTCAGTTCATTCAAAGGTTTTGGATTGTTGTTTTGTTCTCATTTTCACTCAGCTCCCTATCAAACTATTTTTAGGCCATTTTCAAAAATATTAACTCGTATATTTTTTAAATAATTTTACAATTATTTATAAATAAATACATTATCAATTCAAATACTGTCATAATCTAGACGCAAAACTGTATTTGAATTGTTGGCATAATATAGATCTTGAACTAACTTTTTTACAAGTCAAGTCATCAATGGAGATTTGAGTTGACTGAAGCAGATCAAAGAGAATAAAACAAACAAGAACCAATTAATTTAGTGAATACAATGAAGAGATACAATAACGATACTGACGTTAGGCACGAAGAGTATACAAGTTACAATTTATAAGGGGTCTTACTCAAGAAACAAAATGTTACATAACATATAAAACAGAAGAGAGACGTCTTGTTTTCTCTCATTAATTAGTGTTTATCATTAGAAGCATGTTTAGTCTTAGGCTTCTTGACGATCATGACGGAGCAATGAGCATGATGAGCTAAATAATCACTCACGCTCCCCAAAAACACCCTCTTGACAGCTCCATAACCATGGCTACCAAGAACAAGAACAGATGCATGATGTCTCTCAACTGCTTCCAACATTATGTTCCTAGGATCGCCTTCTATAACCTCCAACGAAGCGATCTCAACGGATTTGGCCGAGCACACTTCGGTACACTTCTTCTTAACCAGTACCGCGGTCTTGTCTAAATCTTGTTCCACCAAAGGTATTATATCGACCGTTCCTGGTCCTGCAAAGCCGAGGACGGAGGTCGCGGAGAGACGGGCGTGAATGACCACGAGTTTGAATCGTGGGTTTGATTTGAAAGGTGTGAAGAAGAGATCGAGAGCCGTCTCTAGTGCGTGGTAGCTGTGAGATGAATCATCGACTCCTACGACCACCACACGCTCACTTCCAGTAGCCATTTCGATCTTTTGGTCTCTTTTTGATGATTATGAACTGATGGAAGTGTTGTCTATTTGAATGACTAAGTGGGCAGCGATGGTGTGGTCGAGCGTTGTTGCTGGGATCTATACTAACGCGAGACCTCATGTTCCAACTAAGAAGAGCTTGTTTTAATAGTGCGTGTGTTTTCTGTTAACGAACACTTTAAATAGCCATGCATGTCTTTCCGATTATATATCGGTCTTTTTGGTTTAACTAATTAATTATCATAATCATGAACATCTGAGGACATTCCAATCCAAATACAACGAACACTATCAAGATTTATTTATCTTTAGTATACAACTGATTATCCAATTTGCGATAGTGAACTAAATCTAATCCCAAAATCCATAAAAGTATTTTAAAGGGAGAATTCTCGACATAAATGCAAATTATACATTAAACTTAGTGTTGAATATTTCAAAATTATTAGTCTGAAAAAAAGAAATTTTATTTTGGTATAAAATTTTCATGATATTAATATATTCAAAATACTAACTTGTAAGATTCTGTATTTTATTCTATTCTAAGAATTTGATTAATGGTGTTATAAGGGGCCACATATGATAGTTTATTCGTTACAGGGATTTTTGTGGAAAATACAGGAAATTTAGGGATCAATGGATAAAACCGCCAAAAGTGAAGAGAGTTCATACTTCAGAGTGTCGACGTTCAGTTTATCACACACACACATAACTTTCCGAGCTCGTCGTCGTCGACGTTTCTCTTCTTCCTTCTCAACCTTTGTTTCGCCGATAGCGAAATCCCGCGAGATGAAAATGAGCTGAGAGAAATCGAAGCGGAAGAGAGAGAGATAAATTTTCATGAAATTTGCCAAAGCAACAGTCAAAACACAGATGGAATCATTTAAGGTAGCTATCAAGCTTTAATCCATTCCTGAGTTCTTATTGTGAATGCATCAGCCATTATGATTTTAGATCTCCCAGGGCATTTAAGTTATGATATATTTTTATTCTGTCATTCAATTGATATAAGCACCTAATACTCGGTGTTTACAGAGGTTGGGAGTATGGGCAGACTGGAATAATCCTTATCTCACTCTTGATCCCGAATATGAAGCGGCCCAGGTAATAGTCTCTCACATTTATGTACTGGACTAAATAGCCATGCATGTCTTTCCGATTATATATCGGTCTTTTGGTTTAACTAATTAATTATCATAATCATGAACATCTGAGGACATTCCAATCCAAATACAACGAACACTATCAAGATTTATTTATCTTTAGTATACAACTGATTATCCAATTTGCGATAGTGAACTAAATCTAATCCCAAAATCCATAAAAGTATTTTAAAGGGAGAATTCTCGACATAAATGCAAATTATACATTAAACTTAGTGTTGAATATTTCAAAATTATTAGTCTGAAAAAAAGAAATTTTATTTTGGTATAAAATTTTCATGATATTAATATATTCAAAATACTAACTTGTAAGATTCTGTATTTTATTCTATTCTAAGAATTTGATTAATGGTGTTATAAGGGGCCACATATGATAGTTTATTCGTTACAGGGATTTTTGTGGAAAATACAGGAAATTTAGGGATCAATGGATAAAACCGCCAAAAGTGAAGAGAGTTCATACTTCAGAGTGTCGACGTTCAGTTTATCACACACACACATAACTTTCCGAGCTCGTCGTCGTCGACGTTTCTCTTCTTCCTTCTCAACCTTTGTTTCGCCGATAGCGAAATCCCGCGAGATGAAAATGAGCTGAGAGAAATCGAAGCGGAAGAGAGAGAGATAAATTTTCATGAAATTTGCCAAAGCAACAGTCAAAACACAGATGGAATCATTTAAGGTAGCTATCAAGCTTTAATCCATTCCTGAGTTCTTATTGTGAATGCATCAGCCATTATGATTTTAGATCTCCCAGGGCATTTAAGTTATGATATATTTTTATTCTGTCATTCAATTGATATAAGCACCTAATACTCGGTGTTTACAGAGGTTGGGAGTATGGGCAGACTGGAATAATCCTTATCTCACTCTTGATCCCGAATATGAAGCGGCCCAGGTAATAGTCTCTCACATTTATGTACTGGACTAAATAACCATATTGGAGATGATTATTATTTGTGTTCTGTAAGGTTTCAAAAGTCTGACGAGGTCTATGTATCTGTTTATCATATATTGTAGATTGAAGTATTTGGCCAGATGGCCTTGCTAGGGTACATCTATAAGGGTAGGAAACCAGTCCACTGGAGCCCTTCATCTGGTACAGCTCTTGCAGAAGCTGAATTAGTGGTAAAATTCCCGTTTTCATCTCAAATGATCTAAGAAAAAATAAATCATGTACAGCTCTGATAAAAATAAAATCTTACAAGTCTTGCTATTCCTTTTCTTCCTTCTGTTTACATTTTGTGATTCTGTAGTACATAGACCCAGAGTATTGCTTTATATATCCTCGGTACACTTTAATTAAATGCATTTATCTATTCCTATTCTTAATGCATGCCGCTTTTATGAATGAATGTTTAGAAGATTCCACACTTTAACTTTGTTGTCTTGTATAAGTCCCACCTGTATCTTTCTTTACATGTAGTATCCGGAGGGTCATATTTCAAGAAGCATATATGCTATTTTCAAAGTGGTTGGAGTGAAAACAAGCCTTTTAGAAGAGTTTAGGCATAATATGTGCTTGGCAGTATGGACAACTACACCATGGACTATTCCTGCTAATGCTGGTAAGTGTCGTATTAAAAATTGCATCCGTAATGTTACTCTCAGCTGCCGAAATGCATCCTTCCTTTGTTTCCGTTCTTTGCCACCTCTCTTGTCCACTTAGATGCAAGGATAAAAGTTTATTTGTGTGGTTTTTCGTATTTGAATGCTACATAAGCATGTAGTGACGCTTCTTCCTTTTCTTCTTGTATAACTTTCAGCTGTTGCGGTGAATGCAAAGCTTCAGTATTCTGTTATTGAAGTGCAGTCATCCTCAGAAGATGAATCTGCGTCTACAGGCAACAAAAAGAAAATGGTAGGGAAAGTTCTGAAGAATCAACAAAAGCTTTTCGTGATTGTAGCGACCGACCTTGTGCCAACATTAGAAGCGAAATGGGGTGTGAAGCTTATCATTGCTAAAACATTCCTTGGTTCAGATCTTGAAGGCTTCAGGTTACATTTGAATTTTAATAATAAAAGAAATCGCATATGATGCTACAATTTGAAGTCCTTGGTTTATAGTTTGTCATCATGGCTGTAGGTACACACATCCAATTGACAACCGGGACTGTCCAGTCTAGGTCCAGTCGTTGTAGGGGGTGATTACATAACTACGGAATCAGGAACAGGGTTGGTCCATACTGCCCCTGGTCATGGTCAGGAGGATTATACAACTGGCCTGAAGTATGGGCTGCCTATTTTCGCTCCTGTCGATGATGGAGGAAACTTCACTGAAGAAGCTGGACAGTTTAGTGGACTCTCTGTCCTTGGAGAAGGAAATAGTGCTGTTGTCAGTTACCTGGATGAGAATATGTCGCTGGTCATGGAAGAATCTTATGGTTAGTTTGCTTAGATGCTTTTTGGACCTACCATTTGAGAACATTTGATTCTCAGTCTCATGATTTAATTTCCTTCTTTATCATGCAGCTCATAAGTACCCATATGATTGGCGAACCAAGGAACCTACGATATTTAGAGCGACCGAGCAATGGTTTGCATCGGTTGAAGGGTTTCGCAAGGCCACCATGGAGGCAATCGACAATGTAAAATGGATACCACATCAGGTACTAAGTTAACTGTGCTGAGTTATATGTTGATATTATGTATGCGGGTTGAAGTATCATGTGTGGATGTTAGCTGTGAAAGGAGAGTCCCAGCACATGAACCACATGATCTTGTCCATCTTGGTCTCGGATTTTCTCATTGTTGGGATGATATCAGACCGCTTGCTCTCTTCTTGACATAGCGTCTTTCCTTATATTATTTTTCTAAGAGCTACATGTTACATTGTTTGGAGTTTGATTTGGTATCTTTTGGAAATTGTCTTTCAGGCAGTAAACAGAATAACTGCCATGACTTCAAGTCGATCTGATTGGTGCATCTCGAGACAAAGGGCATGGGGTGTCCCTATTCCTGTATTTTATCATGTTCAGACAAAAGAACCCCTCATGAACGAAGAGACAATTAACCATGTTAAATGTAAGGCCTATACTGTCTCTTTTTGTTATGTTTTTTACTGCCTTACTGGCTATGTTTTGTTATCTTCCTTTTCCACGTAGTAGCTATGTATTTTCTATAACCTTTTGTGAAAACCTTGTCCGGCAGCTATAATTTCCCAAAAGGGTAGTGATGCATGGTGGTATATGTCGGTGGAAGACCTACTTCCCGAGAAATATCGTGATAAAGCAGCTGATTATGAAAAAGGGACTGATACAATGGATGTCTGGTTTGACTCAGGTACTATAATATAAGAATGTTAATGAAAGGTAAATTTTACAAAGCACCAAACAACTATTTTGTCATCACTTTCTTTCTCATCTGTATGTTAGGTTCCTCTTGGGCTGGTGTATTGGGGAAACGCGAGGATCTTACTTTCCCTGCAGATTTGTATCTAGAAGGTACAGATCAGCATCGTGGATGGTTCCAGAGTTCTTTGTTAACAAGCATCGCAACAAAAGGTGATAATAGCACCCCATGATAACTGCCTACATAAATTGAGATTATTATACAGATTTTAGCTTTCTTGGTGTAAGTTGGCCTTATTCACATTTTGTATTGTTGTATATAGGCAAGGCCCCCTATTCTGCCGTTATAACACATGGTTTTGTACTGGATGATAAGGGTATGAAAATGAGCAAGTCTGCGGGTAATGTGGTTAACCCACGTATGGTCATTGAAGGAGGGAAGGATTCAAAGGTTTGTCAGTTGAATAAACATCCATGCTCATTGTTTTAAGACATCTTTATTATCCATAGAATTTATTTCCTGACCAAGGTTTGTCTTCTTATGCCAGGAAGCACCTGCTTATGGGGCTGATGTTATTCGTCTCTGGGTTTCCAGTGTAGATTACACAGGGGATGTACTTGTAGGCCCACAGATTCTTCGGCAAATGTCTGATATATATAGGAAGTTGAGAGGAACATTGAGATATCTCTTGGGGAATCTTCATGATTGGAGAGTACGTCTCTAACTCTAAGCTTTATATAGAGTAGCACTTTTTTCCTCTGCCCCCATTATTCAAGATTAATTGCTTCTATTTTATACTTGGCGTTGGCGACAATATTTAATATTTAAGTTGTGGGTGTTTGCAGGTTGATAATGCTGTTCCGTACCAAGATTTGCCCATCATTGATCAGCACGCTCTCTTCCAGCTTGAGAATGTTGTAAAGAACATAAAAGAGTGTTACGAGAACTACCAGTTTTTCAAAATATTCCAGGTACTGAAGGACACCATCTTTATTTTCATGTTTTAGACGAACTGTGTTATTCATTGAGCTTTCTTTATTTCAGATCATACAACGATTCACAATTGTCGATCTGTCAAACTTCTACTTCGATATTGCTAAAGATAGACTTTATACTGGGTAAGTTCATCATTCTCTAGATTTGATATTTGCTGCAACCTATGTTGACCTTGGCTTTTACCAATCTTTGCTTGCAATAATTCTGCGCTATTCAATATAATCTCAGGGGAACTTCGAGTTTTACCCGAAGAAGCTGTCAAACAGTTCTTGCAACACATCTTTTATCCATATTGAGAGTGATCGCGCCGATAGTACCTCACCTAGCAGAAGATGTCTGGCAAAATCTCCCATTTGAGTACAGAAATGAAGATGGCTCTGCAGCAAAATTTGTCTTTGAGCTTAAATGGCCTACGTTGAACGAACAATGGCTTTCATTTCCTGCTGAAGATATTCTCTTCTGGGAAAGGCTTCTCGAGGTATAACTCTCAGCAATTTCCTCATGTTATAGTTAAGAATTAGAGTTCCTTAGCTTAGTGGAGATGAAGTTAAGAATCTGTGTGATGACATTTTAGTTTTAATCTTTGTTTCCTTCTTCCTCCTGTAGACATCGGTTTCTTGATGCCTGCTATGTAATGAGGATCTTAAAAGGCTTATTGGTGTTTATGTGACAGTTGAGGACCGAGGTGAACAAAGTGCTGGAGCTCGCACGTAATGGGAAATTAATCGGTTCCAGTTTAGAAGCAAAGGTGTATCTTCATACCGCGGATGCAGGCATGGCCTCAAAGTTACTACAGATGTGCGAAGCTAAGAATGAAGCTGACACACTGCAACGCATATTCATAACATCACAGGTAGCCACTAAATCGCGGAAGGGTTTCTTATAGAAACTTGTGGTCAGTTGACAACATATAACCACTCGATAAGTTTCAGTACAGAACAGCTAAATAATACTTCCAAATGGGATCTATGCAGGTTGAGGTACTGTCGTCGATGGAGAAGGAGATGGTAAGTAGTGTGCAGCACACGGGAGAGTATGTGGCGGGAGAAAACAAAGTGTGGATTGGTGTGTCACGAGCCGAAGGATCCAAGTGTGAGAGGTGCTGGAACTACTCGGGCCAGGTCGGGTCGTTTTCTGACCATCCTACTCTCTGCGGACGCTGCTTCAGTGTCATTGTTGCTAGTCCGCCTCAGCCTGTGGTTGCAGCCGTAGTCAGCTGAGCATAAAATTTACTCTATACTGTTACAATTCATTTGCCCAATGCACTCTGTACATTCTCCAATTCTTTTTGTTTCAGTAAACTCGATAACAATATAAGCTCTAGAACTAAATATTTTTCGTTTGGTTCCATAAATGAGCCCAGTTCTATCAGATCATAAAGTTCAATTTCACAAAAATATTACTCCTTCAGTTTTAAAATTTCAAATAAAATTTATTAACAATATTTTTCAGTTGGTTGAACTGTGGTTAAATGTATAAGTAATGATGTTTTATTTTGATAATATGTAAAATTAAATTTTGATAAATTTAAAATGACAACTAAAATGAAACGGAAGGATTATTAGGCTCAAAAACTCAATTAATCTTGTGTAAAGAGGATCAAAAATCATGTGGCAATGCATAACTTAAACCGACTCAGACCCAACATAAATACGTAAGGTTTAATGTCTGAAGTTAAGGGTTCGGAGCTAAAATCAAGGTAACTAAACACAAAGTACAAAGACATGGCATGCATGGAAGCAACGTAGACTGCATTCTAGAGCTGAGCGTTAGCGTTCTGTTGTAGTAACTCAAGTTCTTCCAAGTCATCGCTCTGTATCTGTATGTCCTGCACCGAGAAAATGGTGATATAACTATTATGTCTGACTTTATTTCGCTCTTATAGAGATTATAAAGCACCACGTTATTACACACAACAGTGTTATAGTATCCCAATCGTCTAATCAAGACAATAACAAACGCTTACTTGCGGTTGTGCTGGTGTTTCTTGTGCAACAGGGTATACCTGTGGCTGAGACATTCTATAATAGGGTTCCTTCAGATCGAGTTTGCACGATGATGTCTGGAGGATTCCACCCTGATTAGCACCGGCCCCCACATTTTAGCTGTTTAAGAAAAAAAGCAAATTTGAAACAAAGTAAGAAAGAAGCTGATATGATTCAAAAAAGGAGAGATGCAAGCAAGCAGAATTGACCTGAGAGAGTTAGATTTATAGTGTAACTCTGAGCACTGTGGGCAACCAAATGAAGTCTACCAGTGAGCTCCTGCCCTGCCATGACATGAATAGGCTGCGAGAGAACACATCTTATTTGGTACCAATGGGTTGTCGGTGCACCAGGAGCAGTCGTGAACCATCTTTGCACCGTGCTGTTTGGATATACAGAGAAGATCAGGTTATAATTTGTATGACAGCAAATGGTAAGTACAAGATAACATATATATATAAGTTGTTATAGCTTGATACCTCCCGTCAAAGAGAACGTCGAACCAGCACGCAAGCCCATGCACTCTGCCACACACAGACGCTGTGAACTTCAACGGGACATCAATCTCGTAAAACTGCTCTTCCTGTGAAAATAAATTGACAGCTGAGTGAGTCAATGTCATTTACCCAACAGAGAAGACTTCAAACACTATTGGAACCAAATGTCACATAAAGAGTAGCTATACCTTCATCTGAGTGAAATCTATCACATGAAACATCGGGGGAGCTACCAATAACCTCGGGTCAAATGCATCAACAACGGGCTACAAAAATCAATTGATGTGAGTCATGTAAAAGGAGATACAAACGAACTAACCAATGATCAACTAGTTGTAAATGGATATACCTGGGAAAAATAACCCTGGTGTGCTGACGCATAAAGAGGTGTCAAATCAACTCCATAATAGTTCTGTTGCTGCCAAAACAAAGCCTGCATAGAGGTGGAAAGCCTAATCAGTGAAAGCTAGTTCTTTTGATGTATGTTATAAGCAATTTCGGACATCATCTTCCTTCTCAGATGCGCATTATGTACCTTATTTGCCATCTCAACAAATAAGAACTCATCCGAGAAAGGTGCCATGTGGATCCTACAGTGAGAAAGTAACATGATAAAGAAGAGATTTATGCAATAAACAAGTAAAAATATCAAAGATCAATATTACCTCCCAACGGTCGGAAACATTTTTCCGTTTGGAGACAGGAAACGGTCCCTAGCAATAACATATGTTTCCAACATCCTCTCATTGACCAACAGAGTGCCTACATTCACAGATGATTTAATTATAAGACATATCATGAAGAGCATGTGAAAAAAGAACATATCTCTGAAACACATGACATACCCATTGGTTCAGAGATCAAAACATCTGCCTTCTCAGGCAACTCAATATCCTCAATTTTTCCCTTGATGACCTACACTTGTGCCACATTCAAGAACATCAGAAAAATGGATATACATGGGAAGATGTACTAACGAAACTGGACTACAGGTCTTACTGTGATCCGTTCAGCAAGCAAGGGTTTCCAGCGATCAGCTTACGGGCATAATCAGCCATTTCTGACGCTTCCACAGCATACACATGCTTGGCTCCAGCCTAAATTAAGGGAAAAATAGTTAATATTGAGTAATTCTAGAACCTTTTGGTTCAAAAAGCCTTTAAATATTTGCATACCAGTGCAGCAAACATTGACAAAATGCCACTTCCAGCACCCACATCGACAACAACACGCCCAGCAAAATCTGAACGATTCTCCATGACTGCAGCATGATAAGTACCTGAAGACAGTTACATAAACATAAACGAAAATATCATGAGTCAAATTAGCTCTCTGTGAAGATAACTTAATAATTTCCTCCTCTGATGGATTCTCTCATCCTCTAAAACCAAAAGAAATCTGAGATAACCGATGCACAAAGTGGGAGACGTCTTACCTGTCCTCACATAATCCTGTAGCATGTTCTGCTGATGTAGAAGTTGTCCGTAATAATGGAAATACATTTTGGCTGAAGCAGCCTCTATCTTATTGTCGAACTTGCTTGCACTCTCTGAAACCGTTCCGTTCGGCAAGGCTGATCCTACAAATGAAAGAATGATAATGCGTCAAAGAAAGATTACGAGCAACAACAGTCAAGAATACATAGGCAGATGGCAGATATGTTTATACAAATGTAGCCACTAAGAGACGTTCAGTTCACTAGAAAATACAAATGAGAGCATCGTGTAAATATAAACCTTTCTTTAAGTATACTCAAGAATCATGAAGTGACACATAAGGTCAAATGCATCTTAAAAACCTTTCTCATCTGAAAGAACCAACATGAAAACATAAAAACATGTCCGAATAGGTACCTTTTCCAGCAGCAGCATTCTTTGTCCACTCCTCGAATGAATCAGAAAAATCCTTGCTTTCCTTCTCATCTCCAAACTTTATTACAACTCCTCTCGAGAACGAATCCTAGTTAATCATAAGAAAAGAAGAAAAAAAACATATAAGAAGACACAAAGGTAACACCTTTATATCAATTACACACAATTGGAACTAGAAACCATTCTCGTAAACAGAAAGAAAAAAAAAAGAAGAGAAACTTAGAGGTTTCAACGTACCTCTTTTATGGAATCCGAACGGTCAGAAACACAGATGAACTGAAGCGGATCCAACTTGAACAACTGAACAAACACACAACAGATTACAATATACTTATCAGAACGCAAAGTTTCCAACTTTAGATGAAAAATGGATAATTGAAAGCGAATCGAGAGAGCTACCTGAGCGGAGCTAAGATCAAAACTGAAACACTGGGTCGATTCAGATTCCTGAAATCGAAGTTCAGTGACTTCATTAACGCAGGAAAACGTAGCTACAACAGGGGAGGAGGACGAAGGAGATGAGGAGGACGAGGAGGTGAGATCAGTGACTGAGGCTAGAGTGAACTCTTGCTGTTTAAGCTTCTTATTCGTAGAAGGAGGAGACTCCATGATTTTGATTTTGATTTTGATTTTGAGTGATGTGTAAAAAGGGTTTTAGGTTCTGAGGAAAAGACAGACGACAAGGAGAAGAAGTGATGTAAGAGCCGCCAAAGCCCGAAGAGAGGAAGTGAGGGAAGGATGAAAACGACACCGTGTGGTCATTTGTTACGTGGCAGATGTCGGCTGAGTCCTCTCTGTTCATCTTCGTATACTTTGGGCTTGTTTAGTGAGGCCCATTTGAATTTTAGGCCTAAGGTTTGACTTCCTACATGTTTTAAAACCCAAGATAAATCAGAAAGGAATCTTCTGCAATCTCATGGAACTTGTAAAAAAAAGTAAGTTAGATGATCTGATCACAATTTTTTAACGATGGATTTGTGACGTGGCATCATAGGCAAAAAAAAAAAAAGCTGTTATCATGAACCCCATGTCATCAGCAGAAGTTAGTCATAGAGCACTCTACAGTGGTTAGGTGCTCCTCTATAGAAAATTATTGTTTAAAGTTTCTACAATGACTTTTGAACTCTTAGGATTGACTTTTTTATAAAATCTATTTTTTTTTGTTAAGGAACATGTCTGTTAACATAAGTTTGTCGTTTATATAACTTCTATCTTCTTCATCAATAACCACAAGTTCAAAACATTCACCAAATGCTTTCTACTAATATGTCTTTGAACAAACTGCTTCTGATGTCAAGACTGCGAAGCATACAAGGTTAACACAAGAAACCAAAACAATAGCATTACACCAACCAACCAAGGCCAGCTTCAACTTAGTTCAGAGAATATGAATATTACACAGTTTATACATAAAAGAGTCTTTGAGCTTCAAAGTGTCTACTGGTACACACTTCTATCCACACTTCTTTTTCTATAAAACAAGATTACAACACAACCACCGCTAGTTTTCCATAGCCGCATCAGGAAATGGAGAATCGTGAGCCAGTGACTGCAGAGGAGATAAACTACATCAATTGAGTGTGATTATCATGAAGACTCAGATTTCTATTCTACTTATTCTGACAATATGATCTAAAAGCTTTGTACCTGCGAGCGGAGATACATGAAGGGAGTGTAGTTGAGGAAGTTGGACACTCTTGTTGTGTATATATCAGCATACCTGCAACCAAATTTTGAGGGAAGTGTGATTGTAATGTGAGACAGATCCACAAGGTATCTAACAAACATTAGTTTGTCCTTTTAAAAGTAAAAACCTTTTGTTGAAGAGCTCGTCATCTGATTCAAGCATTAGACAATAATCTTGTCATCTAGTCTTTGCATTACAATCAGAAGCTTCTACATGGTCTCTGTCAGTTCTTGATCAGCCAAGTTGGTGGCAGCTATACTCTTGTAAGTTGCCATGAATCTAATAAACTTTCACATCAACATTTGATCTTTTAGCTATCTCCAACACCTGTTCTTTGCTGCTTATTTGATAATACTGAAAGCGAGCTATCAAAATCTTCATGATCTGATTTAAAGAGAATATTGAACATTTATTTGATACTATTGAAATTGTATAAAATCTTATTTCGATAATAATGTTTCATATTCTAGAAAGCTAAGGTTTTACGATTTATGTATTTATGCCGCCTTAATTCATGTATAAATAAATTATTATAATTGTAAAGAGAATAAACCATTGAATAAGAAATTATACAATCATCATCCACAATTGATCAACAAAAAAAACATTCACAGAATATGACATTTCAGATTGAAGATAGCTAGAAGTTCATCAATGAGCAGATGAAGTATTGAAATTAATTGAAGGAATTGAGGTAAATATTGCATATTTCCATCACACAAAATAAGATTAACACATGAATGAATTTGCTTATAGTGTTATTTACTATTTTTTTTTTGTTTTCCTATTAGTCATATATATGGCTTTGATGTTGAGAGTATCTCAACACCACAAGTTACTTGTGTGGACTAACGTTTTTTGATTGACAAAGTGAGATGATTATATTAAAATTATCGTGTTTATCCAATATATATATATGCTATATTGTGTCTTTATCGTTGCAATATTTATGAGTTATATTGTAAAAGACTAGTCTTTGTTTGAGTATGTTCATCAATTTCTTTACGGTCTTACCATTGTACCTTTTTAGTGCATTTGATTTTTCTTATTCAACTCTAATGTTATTCTTTCATATAAGTTAACCTTTATCATTATGGTTTTCCTGCTCTTACGAATAAGAAAAATCAAATGCCTTAAAAAGTTACAAATTGTAAGTAGTATAGGTTGAATCATTGGCTCCTTGGTGATTTTATATAAAGATTTGGTAATGGTTTCAAAACATTGATAAATGGAACAAGGAATATCATATGTATGAGACTCGTTGCTGCTGATATGTCACATAATAAAGGTGAAATATGGAGGCATTGTTAGTGGGGTGAATCTACACTCTTAACTCTTACTCTCTCATACAATTCGTTGGTGATTGATCGATGATTTAAAACTGGTACTCACATTTTTTTTCATCTTAGTTTCTTTTTGCTCCTATTGACTTCTCCTATTGCGCAGTGACAAAAAAAAGTTTCTTTTTGCATTTGCTCCTATTGACTTCTCTTTGAAGTATATTGTGTGCTACTTAATTGGTTACAAGAAAAACAATTCAAACATTTTAAAAAGGTATTTTTAGAAAATAGAACAAAAATTCTAAAAGAATATTCATCTATATCAACAAAAACTATAAGGGAAAATTTGGAAAAATACTTTCAAATAAGATTGTATTGTGAAACCTACACCTTTTATTATACTTTTTGAAATTTACACTTAATTATCTGTGAAATGACTAAATTAACCTAATTAGCAATTTTACAGTAATTTTAATATTCAAATTGAAATTAATATTTAAACTGGAATTATTGTTTATGAAAATAAAAAAATAGATACTTTTCATAAATGAACGATATTCAATAATAAATAAATTACTTATATCTATTTATCTCTTCCTCAGTCCAGAGAAGTTTAGTGGTTTTTTTTCTCTTTGCATCTATCGACTCCGGTTGATTTGCAGTGGACATGTTTATCTTTTTTTCTTTTCTTGAAAAATGGCTTGTATCTATTTTGTTACTACGTAAAATTTCCATGGTCGTCGTTTTTAGTATTCTCGAAATTCAATAGTTTGATTCCGGTTAGTGTTTTTGTTAGGTAGAAGTCACATGCTTATCTTCTCTTTTTTTTTGGTCAACATGCTTATCTTCTCTATTCTACCTTTTTAATATATGTAAATTCAAACCTATGGGTGGGCATTTTATCCGTTAAATTTGATTCGATTCGTTATTCGTTTCGATTCGATCCGAAAAATCCGAATATCCGTAAGTCTTCGAAGCAAAGCAAATATTAAAATTCAATATTCGTTAAAAACGAAGCAAATCATAAATACTAAAATTTTTAAAGGCAAATATCCGATCCGCTCCGGTTTTTATACAAATAAATAAATATCTACAATTAAATATGTACAAATTTTTACTTTAATCTATATTTGTGTTATTTATAAAAATATATAATGTATTAAATTAAGGAAAGAATATAAAATCTTTCTAAAAACTACAATTTTCTAAAATTATGTATTTTATCAAAAAAGATTATTTTACTATATAAAAGTATGGAACATATAATTCCACTAATTTTCACTTTTGGTTTAATATTATGTAAGAATATTAAAAAAAAACAAAAACATGCATAGTTTTGTTAGATTTACGTGTATAAAACATGGTGTATGAGATATCCGTAAATATTTGAAAATATTCACAAATATTTTAAAAAGTTTCGAATATCCGGAAAACTGAATATCCGTATTTCTCCGAAGCAAAGCAGATCGAAAAATCAGATATTCGTAAGATACAAAGCAAATCGCAAATACCAAAAAGTTTGGTACTATCCGGCTCACCCCTATTCATACCTTTCTTTTTCCTTGCCACAAAGCTTTTCAAGAGAATATTGCATACAGTTGTGATGTATCATATCCGATCAGTTGAAAAGAAAATGTAAATTCATATCTCTACTCACTTGAAGAAAACTCTCAAAGCAGAACGATCTTTCTATTTCTCCGGGACATTCGCCAATACCTTTTTACAAAAAAAAAAAACATTCGCCAATACCTGCTTAGAAAGCAAGGAAAATGGAACCCTCTTCCCAGAAAAAAACTAGTGATGAACAAAAAACAAACATGCTCATGTTTACATTTTTACCAAAAAAAAAAATGCTCATCACAAGTTTAACCAAAACATCGGATAAAAGAAACAAGTCTTTGAGATCGGAAAGGAAGGATCGCCATTAGCAGCTGCTTTGACTTTGGTCCAAAACCATGAGGAATCTTCGAAAAAGAAAACAAAAGAAAAATTGATGAAGCAAATAATTCAGTAGAAAGTAATTAGCCTCCCTCAGTTCGTGGTGTCGACATTATTTAGAAATGGTTAAAATCTTATATATATAACTGATTTCACTTGAAAACAATTTTTAAATAATTCAAAAGTTACGCAATTATAAATTTAAGTATGCTTAATAACTATTAGTTTTGTCTCAAATAAATTAATATAATAAAAATATTAATGCTTTCGGATTTTCTTGTTATTTATTAATTGTGGGTCAAAATTGTCACATCACATGTAATTAAGTATAGTTTTCAAATTTATTTATAGACACTATATTTCTCAAATTTCAAAACCTAAATTGGGTATTTGGCAAAATATCCCAAATTATAATTACCCCAATTTCTAAATCATAATCCGTATTCTAAAATATTTCTCTATAAATTTGCATAATTTCAAAACTAGCATTTTTTAAAAGTTTATTTAAAAAATAGTAACATAAGATTGCGTTTCTTATATATGACTTCCATTATTTATCAACAATACAAAAATTCAAAATATTTACCAAATGTTTTCTACAAATAGTCTTTGCACAAACTGCTTCTGATGTCATTATGATGTCAAGACTGAAACTGAGAAACACGTGAAAGATACTCAAGAAATCAAAGCAATAGCATTACGCTAACCAACCAAGGCCAGCTTCAACTTAGTCCAGAGAATATGAATATTACACATTTATACAAAAAAAAAAGGCCTTGAGCTTCAGAATTTCTACTATTACACTTCTATCCACACTTCTTCATATAATAAGATTACATCAAGTTTGAGCACAAGACCGCTAGTTTTCCATAGTCGCATCAGGAAGTGGAGAATCGTGAGCCAGTGACTGCAGAGGAGAAAAACAATGGAGTTTTATTAACATAAGGCCTTAGATTTCTATTCTACTTATTCTGACAATCTGATCTAAAAGCCTTGTACCTGCTCCTGCGAGCGGAAATACATGAAAGGTGTGTAGTTGAGGAAGTTGGAGACTCTTGATGTGTATATATCAGCATACCTGAAACCATATTTGAGGGAAGTAAGTGTGGTTGAAGTGTAAGAGATATACTACAAGTCGGTCAGAAAATGCAGAGAAGAGGCATCCATACTTTTCGATTTGTCTCATCAAGTGGCTTTTGTCCCACAAACCCGCACGTGAAAGGAAGCCCCACCTGGTCAAACAACCCCAAAAACTATGAGTCAGGCAGAAGAGGTATCCTAGATACTTTGCGTAATTTGTCCCTTTGAAAAGTAAAAACCTTTTGTTGAAGAGCTCGCCGTCTGATTCAAGCATCAGAGCAATCTTGTCATCTAGTCTCTGCATTACAATGAGAAGCTTCTGCATGGTCTCTGTTAGTTCTTGATCAGCCAAGTTGGTAGCAGCCAGGGTCTAGAAAGAAAAAGATAAAGAGAATACCTTATACTACCAAATTGTATCCAGCACATGAACTATAGATCTTTGTAAAGGAGATAAGCAAACCTGAGCAGGACGGCCTTTGCTTCTTCTTTGCAGAGCAAGCCGAAGCTGGTTAAAGAGATCCCCAACAACCTCTTTTTGATTTATAAGCTCTATTAACTCTTCTCTGTGACCACGACTACCAATTAGAGCCATATACTGCAAATAAACAAAGACAAAACCGGTTTTTATTTTCTGTTACTTCAGCCACTCCAAGTTCTGTCATTGTTTGATTGTAGTTCAGAACACAATTTATCCATTACCTCTTCTTCTAGTTCACGGCAAATCAGTGCAGTTCGCCACCTGAGATGGACTTTGGAGACGCTAACATCAGTGTAGATGTGGTCACCAACATACAGAATCTCATCTCCGTGAACGTTGAGTGAACTCTCCACCATCTGAGCACTTCCTCCTGAGTACAAACCTCCTACGGGAGATCAAAGGCAAAAAAATATTAAGCTTTCTTCACACACAGCCTACACTCAGTGGGAAAAAATGAGAAGTTACCTGTTTCAGCCTTGAAGCATGGACGCATTAAACCCTCTCCAGTCACAACCTCGTACAAAGGGTGTGACATCTGGAAGAACTCTGGTTTCCTCGCAGAAACTATCACCTATGTGTAAACATGAATTCAAATTCTTATGCCAACTAGTCTCTGGAAAACAACTGCTTTACAGTTAGAAATGCAGAAACAGATTTGCTTCTGCTCACCATGTCAAAAAGATCACGCCAGTCCATGTCATTGGGAAGGAACTTATTAAATGAATGCTTCATCATTTTGTCTGTGTAGTGATAATCTGAGTTTGTGATAAGCAAGAGCTTTTTACCAGCCTGTGAGCAAACAGTACCACATCAACAAATGAACCATCACATTTAGACATTGTCTGGGGAAGACAGAAACATTACCTCCTTTTGATCCAAAAGAGCTAAAGGTAGTTCTGGGTCTGGCTCCACAAATAGTTCCGGCTTGGACATTATCTCACTCTGCAAAAATAATTGTTATTAACAGAGACTTGGGAAACTCAATTTAAAAAAAAAAAAAAAAAAACTAATTGCAGATTGGACAAACTATCAACCTTAAGTTGCCCTTCAACATGTGCTCTGAAGAGAGCTTTTGCAACAGCCTGAAAACATTGATTAGAGATAAATAATATGCAAAGCTTTCAATTCAATGACAGTTGGATGCAGTGAAGCAAAGAACCTTGTACAGCCCTTTGTAATCAAGAACACCAAGATCTGCCGAAATGGATCCATCATCCAATCTATCAACCATCTGAAACCATTTAAAAACTATAATTTCTCAGTAGAAAACCATGTGGGAAGTTTTGAAGTAAGAATTGGTGAAGAAACATGAGTTACCTGTGCATAAGCCAGAGCCTCTGAAACAGAAAAAAATGTATTGAGGAACTCCCATCGACTCTGGTTCCGAAGATCAACTAACTCCCTTCCATAGATATCACTGTAATCCATACAAATGCAACAAGAGAATAAGACTTGACTTCAAATAGAGAACAAAGACAAGTTTTTTCACATGTCTAAACCATACCTGACAGCTTTATTTGACAACATCTTTGTACCGTGCATGGCTCTCTTCACATACCCAAATCTATCAGCCTTGACTAAATTTCCTTTCTCTTTGTCAATCATGAGCCCCCTGATAACCTATAATAAGAGAGAACATACTTTGGGCTTAGCACTAAAAAAAAACTAGAGGTCATGATACTAACAATGTGGAACCTTTCAAACTATCACAAGAACAAAGGCATCACCAGTTCCGGGTCAAAAGAAAGTCCATCAACAGGGAAACCCATGGTCTTTAGATTTTCCATGCAATAGTCATAAGCCCTTCCTTCCCAAGCCTGAACAAGCCCACAAATCCACGTCAAGTACTAGTGCTTCCTACTTATGTATATGAGAAAAGAAGAACTCACCATGACATTGTAGTGCATCAGAGTGTAATCCATATCATATCCAATCGCACTAATGGACCGTAGATTCAATGTACGACTACAAAATATACCCCGAGGAGAGTGTTGAGCAGAGAAAGGACCCTGCAAGAATGTGTTGATCATCAGAAAGTCCTTATAAAACCAAATACAAATAACAAGTAACAACAGAAACTACAAGGATTAGATAACGAACTTGGATACCCAGTTCTCTAATCAAATTCTCAGCTGCTTGAGCCTCTGTTCTCGCTACCTCCTCAATAGGACCTTCCAACGTAGCCTGCCCATTTCCTACATTGAGTATACACAAAGTTTACATTTTTTCTAATAAAAATGTAATCTTTTGCTTCTGCTCCTACAGGGGGACGAGTCAACGAGACACCCACGACAAAAAGGTTCAAC
Source organism: Brassica carinata (assembly GCA_016771965.1). NCBI lineage: Eukaryota > Viridiplantae > Streptophyta > Magnoliopsida > Brassicales > Brassicaceae > Brassica > Brassica carinata. The sequence continues at coordinate 53,217,459 of CM028693.1, read as the reverse complement.
CTTTACATCTTATTCATCTCAATAAAAACAGAACAAGAGCCTAACTCAATTTCTCTGACCAGACACCGAAGCTTTGTCCGAAAATTCCCTAAAACTAGCAAAAAGGAAAAAGGAAGTGTACCAAATGAGTGGAGAGGGTCAAGCTTGAGATTCAAATCTCCCTTGGTGCTTTGACCCAGATAGTCCACTTCGTACTTGGAAGCAGTCGTGACGGAAAACACGTCGTCTCCGACGGTCACGCGTCCGCCGTCAGCTCCGGCGGCTCTGCATTTGAACATCCTTATAGATCTCCTCTTGTTTCTTTGACTCAATTCGGGTGGTGATTTCGCCATCGAAACGGGAGAAGCAAACTTCGTCGCCATATCTCCACACAGAAGCATTCTGTCGAACACTTGATCGGCGCAGTGATTGATCTTACACTTTTGGCTTCGTTTTAATAACACTGTAAAGGGATGAGAGAGTTGGGGAACGTTAACTGAGAAATTAGGCAAGAAAAACGACAGAACGTCGACGTGTGGGTTCGTAAAACGACGGGTGTTTTTAGCCTCTTAAAGATGAAAGATGCTTCTCTCATATAAAGGACACGATAGAAAGGAGGAACATGTGCGGATAAAAAAATGTGAGACGCAATCCCAATATTGGCATCAGAATCTATTCGAAATGAATCAAACATGTGTACCTAAAACGCATAAGTTTATAACCAAGGATCAAATATTCAAATGTAACCAACTTAAGCGAATCATGTAATGTCAAGTATATTTTGTCTTTCATTTTGATGACCGACTCCATAGATTTTTGGGTACGGGTCTCATTACAAAGATCGTCGTGTTCTACTACTGGGTCATTAGCGATCATTTGTCAATGGCTTTACAAAATCAAGTTCATTTTATTAAATGACACTACAAATAATAATATTGAGATATACAATGTGTACTATATGCATTTATCATAAGGTTAAATATTTATATATAATTTACAATCTACAAATTTTTAAAATCCATAAAAATG
>CM028693.1:53167559-53216351 GCA_016771965.1 Brassica carinata | reverse complement strand
ATTATATGTTAGAATAAAATTTATATAAACCTAAATATTTAAAACTCTAAATATAATCAAAATATACATGTAGTTATATATGTGCCAGATCGGAGCAGATACTCTAAAAATTTTAGTACTGGTGATTTTCTTCGATTTTAATGGATATTGATTTTTAATATTTGCTTTATTTCGATAGTTTACGGATATCTGTTTTCAGATTAAATCAAAACAAATAACAAATCGATTCAAATTTAACGGATAAAATGTCCAAGTTTTAAATGCTACCCATCTTATGGTTGGTCGCGACTCAGCGGCTTATGAAAAGTAGTTTAGTTATTAATATTATTAAATATTTCAAACTGACCTCATTCCAATACTGATCACCTAGTACTATTACTAAACCCTCTAATTTTTAGTCCAGCTATAAACCAATAAAAATCTAAAACTGTAATATAGTATATTTATCTTATAAATAAATACATTAAGGTGTTTTTCATTTATTTTGTTGTACAAAAAAACTCATATCAATAATAAAGAAAACACGTCTTCATCGACATTGTTTTACGACTGGAAAGTCTTTTCCAGACCCATAGAGAAACACTGATTACCCCTCAATGGCATTATATATTCTTGTGAGTATACAATTGAGAATGATCTAACAAAGCCACTGTTAACTTTTTGTACCAAATCAGGTTATGGCGAAGCTGTCTAAGTATAGTCTCCCAAGTACTCACTTATCAATCAAAGCTATGATTTGTTGATGAAAGAATGGTGTTCTTCATACCGTCTAAGGTATAGTATATCCTTTTTACATATCCTAAATAAAGACTCACTTTGCTGACTCCTTGACGAGAAACGGTCTGTTACTTGATCTCCCTCTTCTGTACTGATCCTTTCTCTTAATGATAAGAGTGTTCTTCAAAAAAAAAAAAAAAAGACGCACTTTGCATAATTTATGCTCTTTGCTTAGAATATGAATTCATTTGATGAATGCCATTTTCTTTTCATAACGACAGTGTTCAGCAATATTGCTATATATGGTGAGTTCTCATGTAATAATATACAAAAATATCATATCTTCTTTTTTTTGGCTAAAAACAATATCATATCTTGAGACTTCAGTTTATGTTGAACTGAGACATAAACATCCTATAGTATACGTTTTGTATATTTTTATTGCCGTCACTTGCTGCAGCGTTTGTTCGGTGAACATGACTTTACTATTGATCTTCCTTGAAATTTTTGTCCATTTGTACTTAGGAGGAAACATCTGCAAAGTTGTTTTCCAAATCACGGAGTAACGCATTGGTTCATAACACTTCCGCACATATTTTCTGGTTAGCATACAAAAATCTACTTTTTGGGGAAATTCGAGTCACCACGGTCTCATCAACTTACTTTTTTAAGATATTCAAAACGCTCCATCGTAAATGCAAGTCTATTCTTGGACATTGCTCTAAAATAACCTTATAAGCTAAACAATATAATCATTTCGGATCTTATGCATGCTCTTTTTTCGAACATAATACATTTGGTGCATCTCATTTTGTTCTAGTAGCGAAGGTCTTCTTTATATATAACGCTATGGTGCGTACATTGTAATGTACGTCCATCCTGATTGTAATATACAGGATTCCTGAATCTCGTATAAAACTCACTTACGTGAAAGTTACAAAAAAAAAAGTCATCTTACGTGTGAAACAAAATGAACATATTATCATAGATTAAAAAAACTGTAGACTCAAATTTCTTCACGCGTTCCCTTCCTTAATATTCAACGCTATTACTAATAGCTTAACTTTCACCAGAAAATATATTTGAATAACTAGTTTTTTGTGATCAGTGTCCCTACATATATGAGATATATAATTTATCGAAACTTTTTTGAGACTCATGATATATATAGATCACAACAATAAAAAAAAAACAGAGATTAAATAAACAACCAAGACACAATGAGATGCAATAAAAGAAGAGATGATACAGACAAAAGAAACATTTTAAACTCAAAATACAATAAAAAGGAGAACAACAATAATGATAGAGAGAGATGAGGTGAATCGAAAGAGGTCTCTAATAGCTATGATACCTCAAAAATGAAAACTAAATAAACACATACAATATTACTCAAAGGGATAGAGATAAATCAATGCCCCAGCTTTTATATTTCCCTTCTTCTGGCTGATCATTTTCATCATCATCATCAATCTCAACAATCTTGTTATTCCCTACCTTTGAGATGAGATTCTCCTCGCTTAATGCATTCATTTGAGAATAGCAAATGTTAGAGAGATTGGTGGTTCGAGGAGGATGCGAAAAAGGAGGGATGTTTCCAGGGATCATCTGGGGATTGTTGTTGTAAGAGGGTCTTGGTGCAAGCCCCACTGAAGAAGAACCATTGGTACAAGTGGTCCCAGTGAAGAAGCGAGTAGGAGATATGCGAGGAACTATGGCCACGTTGGTTAGTCCACTATTGAAAGATGGGTACACGCCACCGATTCTTGTACGCTTGAGAGGTTCAAGAGTGATCCCAAGATGATTATCATTTGACAAGGCATCTTGTGAATATCCACCCAAGAGCAAGTGAGGCTTGTCTAGGTAAGGGTTCAAGAACGCGAGTCCTGGAAAGTTTTCTTCCATCTCCTTCCGCTTCTTGTCCCAGTCCCGCTCCTGCTTGTGTGCGTTCTGGTGACCACCTAAGGCTTGAGAGGTTGGGAACCTTTTGTTGCAAAAGTGACAAGTGTAGATCTTATTCGATTCTGGTGGGTAAAACTTCATGATCTCACTTCCTGTTCGGACAGGACCGGATCTGAAACCAGGGTTCTCACTTCTCGACATAGCCTCCTGAGGAGACCCTAGTCTGATCACATTGTTGCTCTCCGCTGGTATCTCCTTGGACTCCTCCATGGCCTCGATGACAACCGGTTGCGGGGTGGAAGATCTTGAAGAAGACATAACTTGGTTCTCCATAACAAAATCTTTTTTCTTTAATTTTTTAGGATTCAGAAGTGATCTTTATCTTTTTTTTGTAGTGCTAGATTCGAGGAAGTGAGGACGCTATTTATTGAGAAAATGGTCTTAGTGTTCGTTAACTATTATGGTATAAAATCTTCACGGGTAAAATTAATAAAAAAGTTATAGCATTTTTGGTAAAGTCCGTCTATTGAATCTCCTAAACAAAATGTTTGACTCTCAGCATGACTCTTTATTTACAAATTAATTCTCAAAAAAAAAAATTCAGAACTACTTTGAATTCATATATACAAGTGTTATGATTGTCTCTTTAATGCGATTATACTCTCTATGTCTTACAAAATGGTATTCTTGTGTGAAACTGTGATTCCATATTTTTGAAATTTATGATCATTTTCTTACTCGTTTATAATTCCAACATGACATTTTATATTTTTCAACATATTATATTTAAAATACACCACTATATATAATTCGATATTTATTTATTCATTCGAATATGTTGTATTTCGTGTGTGTAGCAGTGTAAAATATAAAAATATACTATGAACCAATATTGATTTTAAATATAATATGTTGAAAAGAACGTCTTCTAATTATCTTGATTTTACTCTTTTGTATTTATGCATACTTACGTACTATAGAATACTAGAAATCCATTTTCGAAAGTTTTTTGACAAAAAAGATTATTAAATAAGAAACTAACTAGTCAAAGTAACATCTTTCACTAAATGGAAGGATAATGTTCGTAGAAAATATTTAATCACTTCAAATACAAGTTAACTGCAATGTAAATATATGGAAAAACCAACGTGGAAGATGTTTCATATAAGCATTGTACTAGACAGCTTGGCCTAAACCTGCTTGACTACAGTTGGTTCTTAACTTCTTTGCGGATTAGTAAAATAAGATTGTAAGATTTCTATAATTAGTTTCTCGGTCGTAATCAACTTTTAATTTTCTATGTTAAAAGGAAACAGAATGACAGATATGGTGCTTGAACTAGGAAGAATAACAGCTTTATTCTTAATATAACATCTTCAGACCCAAAAACAAAAAGTTTGAATACCTTTAGTGTCATCTTTTTTAAACCAGACTGCAGAACTATTGATAAAATATATCGAAGATACACATTCTTAAATACCCATTTATTACTAGACAATGTGGGTTCTTGTACTTATCTTTTTTTTCTCAAAAAACAGATCAGCATTACGAAATCATTATTTTTTAGAGATAACACCGAATCTCTGCGCTAAACTAAATTACATTGTTCCTAGATATCTACATGGATATGAATCCCTAATTTATTTACGACTTATTTTCATATTCGTAAAATATATCGAAGATACACATTCCTTAAACTAGACTGCAGAACTATTGGTAAAATATATCGAAGATACATATTCCTGAATACTCATTTATTACTATACAATGTGGGTTCTTGTACTTATCTTTTTTCTCAAAAGACAGATCAGCATTACGAAATCATTATTCTTTAGGGATAACACCGAATCTCTGCGCTAAACTAAATCACATTGTTCCTAGATATCTACATGGATATGAACCCCTAATTGACTTACGACTTATTTTCATATTCGTAAAATATATCGAAGATACACATTCTTTAAACCAGACTGCAGAACTATTGGTAAAGTATATCGAAGATACACATTCCTGAATACTCATTTATTACTACACAATGTGGGTTCTTGTACTTATCCTTTTTTTTCAAAAAACAGATCAGCATTACGAAATCATTAATCTTTAGGGATAACACCGAATCTCTGCGCTAAACTAAATCACATTGTTCCTAGATACCTACATGGATATGAACCCCTAATTTACTTACGACTTATTTTCACATTCGAATAAAAAGTCTATCCGTGAGATTATATATCTAAAATATTCCAGGTTAATCAAAAAAAAAACAGGAACATTGTATTTTCTCTTTTTCCAAATTATATATTTCATGTAAATAATAAAGATGAACAGCCTAGAAATATAAAAATATGTATAAATTGAAAATGTATATTTAGGGGAGAACAAACAAAAATTGACAAAGATTTAGTAAGAACAAAATATGAATAGACTTTTTTTAAAAAAAAAATGGAGCATTGTGGAGCAATCTTTATGGAGTTTCCACACAACCTAACCTTAAACTAAGACTATCACTTGATTAATTGTCAATGTTTTAGTAACTTAATGAGAAAAAGCCACATATACAAGGCTACTCTCGTGTGTCAACAATATCTAGTTAATAATTAATTGAAGTGTATTAGTATATCTTCCGCAACCCAAATTGCATAGAAATTTTCATACTAGGGATCGACCCTCGTGTGAAATTAGCACCAACAACGTGTTATAAGAAACGAGAACGTGAATTCAAACACAAACCATGATAGAATACCAAACAGCAAGAGGATATGTAGTTTTGAGTAACACAAACTAAAGGCTCGTCACAAGAGTGTTTCGAGCCCATTCACGCAACAGACAAAAGGATAAAAACAGAAACCAACACAAAATCCATTTTTTAGAGACATTCTTCTTCTTCTTAGTACTCCTCACCTTCGTCATCCTCATCGTCACCACCTTCGGCACCAACCTCCTCGTAATCCTTCTCCAAAGCAGCAAGATCCTCACGAGCCTCCGAGAACTCTCCTTCCTCCATACCCTCACCAACATACCAGTGAACGAACGCACGTTTCGCGTACATGAGATCGAACTTGTGATCAATCCTCGAGAAGACCTCAGCGACACTCGTCGAGTTAGAGATCATACACACAGCTCTCTGCACTTTAGCAAGGTCTCCTCCCGGAACAACAGTTGGTGGCTGGTAGTTGATACCGCACTTGAATCCAGTCGGGCACCAGTCAACGAACTGGATGGTACGCTTGGTCTTGATGGTTCCAACAGCTGCGTTCACGTCCTTGGGGACGACATCACCGCGGTACATCAAACAGCAAGCCATGTATTTACCGTGACGAGGGTCACACTTAGCCATCATGGAAGCTGGCTCGAACGCACTGTTGGTGATCTCAGCAACAGAGAGTTGCTCGTGGAAGGCTTTCTCTGCAGAGATGACTGGTGCGTAGGAGGAAAGCATGAAGTGGATTCTTGGGTATGGGACCAAGTTGGTCTGGAACTCAGTGACATCCACGTTCAATGCACCATCGAACCTTAGAGAAGCAGTCAATGAAGAGATGACCTGAAACAAAATCACATCAGTAATGAAGCAACATCAAGACTACTCTCAAAGAGTTGTTTGTGAATTGCTTTAATACCTGAGAGACAAGACGGTTAAGGTTGGTGTAGGTTGGCCTCTCAATGTTCAGGGAACGCCTGCAGATGTCGTAGATAGCTTCATTGTCGAGGAGGATAGAGACATCAGTGTGTTCCAGGAGAGAGTGAGTGGAGAGGACACTGTTGTAAGGCTCAACAACAGATGTAGAGACCTGTGGAGATGGGTAAACAGTGAAACCAAGCTTGGACTTTTTCCCATAGTCCACAGAAAGTCTCTCAAGAAGAAGAGATCCGAGACCAGATCCAGTTCCTCCACCAACAGCGTTGAAGACAAGGAAGCCTTGGAGACCAGTGCAGTTATCAGCAAGCTTTCTGATACGGTCCAAGCAAAGATCAACAATCTCCTTCCCAACTGATAACACATTTCAAAAGCAAATCTGTTAGTATAATCAACAAAATGTGGGTTAATGATGTTATGAGGATGGGATGAGAATCTCTTACTGGTGTAATGCCCACGGGCGAAGTTGTTAGCTGCGTCTTCTTTACCGCTGATGAGCTGCTCAGGGTGGAAAAGCTGACGGTAAGTACCGGTCCTGACCTCGTCGATCACGGTAGGCTCAAGGTCGACGAAGACAGCACGTGGGACGTGCTTCCCTGCACCGGTCTCACTGAAGAAGGTGTTGAAAGCATCGTCACCTCCGCCAACAGTCTTGTCACTCGGCATCTGGCCATCAGGCTGTACCATTCCACATCCCGAAAACAACAAATCAGTACAGAGTGAATATAATCAGATCCAAGGACATAACGATGGAACGAGAGGATCAAACGAAAACAACTTCTACAAATCGGAAATCAATCAATCGATGCGAAGAAATGCCTACAAGAGTTTTTGTTCATCGAATGTTGTGAACAAGAAACGGATCTCGCGTCAACTATCGCAAACAAACACAGATCTATAAGAGTTTTCGTTCAACGAATAGGGATGTGAATAAGAAACGGATCTCTCATCAACCATAGCAAACAAACACAGATCTATAACAGTTCTCGTTCATCGAATATTGTTGTGAATAAGAAACGGATCTGGCATCAATCATAGCAAACAAACACAGATCTATAACAGTTCTCGTTCAATGGATCTGGAATCAGCAACAGAGATCGCAAAATCAAACACAGATCTAGACAGTTAGCTAGAATAGATCTACAAATCACTAAGAACAATGGAAATGTAGCGACGAATACGCCTGATCAGATCTGATCTAACGAAGTATGATAACAATAGCGAAAACACACGGATCCAAACGAAGGATGAAGGAAGGAGACGAACCTGAATGCCATGTTCAAGGCAGTAAAGCTCCCAACAGGCGTTTCCGACCTGGATACCAGCTTGACCGATGTGGATCGAGATGCACTCCCTCATTTTCGTTTCGGAGAAGAAAAGATCTGATAAAAAGCACGAAGACGGAGATGGGAGGGCGTGTATGAAGACGCTCTCCTTAGGCTGGATCTAGATCTGGCTTTTTCAAATTCTAGGTTCTAACGATCAATGGTCTAAAGGTGTATTTATATACATATAAGAACCGGAAACCCTCGAATTGCGGAAAGAGATGAGTGGACGTGCGCACTGCTCCTTTTTTTTTTGAAATTTAAAATCACCTTGAATTGCGGGAAGGAGGTGCTTAACCGAAATTAAACCGGATCTGACCAGGATCGAAAGGGGGAGGATTTATAGAATTGCATAAACTCCTCATTCTTTTGTTTTTTTTACACTAAACACGATTGACTTATTTTCTTACAAACTGAACCCTCTAATTACTCCAGAGTCCAACTTCCAAGGTCCACCAGTACGGAACTTTTGAGCTCTTGTTACAATGGAGATGTGTTCCAAAGTTGTGGTGTACACACTCTTAGGCTGAGAAACCGTTGTGCTTTGCTTCATTATGATTATGGAAAATAGTTAGCTGATCATTTCTGCAAACCCTTATTTAAAGCAAACTCTCTAATTATTGCAAAGTCCAACTTCCACGGCCCACCAGTATGGAACATTTGTGCTCCTCTTGTTTCATTGGAGTTGTGTTCCAAAGTTGTGGTCTACATACACTTTGGGCTGAGAAACCGATATGCGTTCACGTTTGACAAGCTTCATTATGATTATGGAAAATAGTTCCAGATCATTTCTGCAAAACCTTACTTAAAGCCAATAACGTAACAATGCAAATTTAACGACTAGAGAACTTTCATGGCTCCTAGACAGTCTCAACGACGCTTGGCTTAACAACTAGAGAAGTGTACCCAATGGAACCTATATAACTTTCATGGCTCCTAAACAGTCTCAACGAGGCTTGGTATAAGTAAACTCTTAAAAGCGATATCAAGCAAAACATTTAATTGTCGAGTAGAACAGAAAGACAGAAACCTTAAAACAATGTCTGCAACAGGCGAAGAGGAACAAAAGTTCTCTACGAAAATTTCGATACTGAAACCAACAACCATAACGAAACAGCAGAGTTTTCTTAGACCTTGAACCCACGGCTCTTTCGCTTTCCTCTAGCTTTCTCAAACTTCCTTCCCTTAGACCTAACATAAGGCTTGGAGTGGCTGTGTGGCACACCAGGAGCAGGACCAAAGTGCTTCACTGCTTCACGTGAGTTCTTTGGTCCTCTAAGAAGAACCTGTCCACGACACATAAACATAAGCTTAATTTTTCAAACACAAAAGCATCCAGATAAAAGATGATTCAGTTTCACAATCACTCACCGTGTTCTGTCCCAATGGAGCTACAAGAGCAAGCTGGTCAAAGGTCAAGCACTCTCCACCAGCTTTCTCAATCCTAGCCCTAGCCCTCTCTGTAAACCTCAACGCAGTCACCTTCATGGCAGGAATCTCGTGCACTCTCAAATCATCGGTAATAGTCCCAACCAACACAGCAATCTTACCATCCTATTAGTAATAGAAAGCAAAACCAAACCATTAAAAGCTTATCAAGAGAAACAAAACCTAATTACTTCCGCAATAGAGTGGGTCTCAAAGGAAACAAACCTTGCCGTTCATAAACTCCACGAGCTTGGAGAGTGAAAGAGGAGCTTTGTTGACTTTGCTCATAAAAAGCCTCTTAAGAATCACAGCATCGAACTTGCTTCCGGTTCTCCTTACCAAAAACCGGTACAGCTGCAAAATGAGACAAATCTCATTAAACCAATCGACAATACGATTTAGCTTACAAGACGACCAAACAGCATAATCAATAAAACCTCCATGTTAACTACCTTGACGAGAAGCTTGAGGTAGACATCATCGGACTTTGGAGCTGTCCTTTTGGTCTTCTTACTCTTACCTCCGGCGATAAGATCGATACCCTACAACCACGAGATAACCGATTAATCAACCTCAAAACCGATTAAACGTCAAGACACGTATCTCACTATAAGCTATCTCGCAGATCAATAAGCTAATCAACGTTACATACACCTAATCTAACGAAGTAACCTAAGGAATAATAATCCACTAAAACCAACAGATCAAGCTCGTAGGAAACGAAGAAGAGAAGATATTAAGCGGCGGAGATGAGTCCGTACCATGGCTTGAGGAGCTGTCGAGTGTCTTCTTCTACGGAGAAAGACTGAAATGAAATTAGGGTTTATAAATTTATAGCAACAAGCTCGCTCGACGCTCGCTCGCATCTTAGGTTTCATGACGTCATCTTCGCTTTAGGCCTTCTTTAGGCCCAACAAAAGGCCCATTTATATTGTTTTTGAAAAAAGTTTTTGATTTTTTTTTCTTGTTCTTCTGGGTTCTCATCGTTTGACCCTCCTTCATCCTCTTCCTTCATATCATCTTTCCCACACTTTCTCGGGAAAATTCAAACCAGAAAAATCTTTGATTCGATCGGTGTCTAAACACGACCCATTATTCCTCTCCTGCTTCTGAACCAAACCCTTGTATCAAGTTTCGATTTTGGTGAGGGATCTGAGAGAAAGACGATGATGACGAGTATGGAAGGGATGCTGGAGAAAGGAGTGCTAGATGACATCATCAGAAGGTTGCTAGAAGGTAGAGGAGGCAAACAGGTTCAGCTATCAGAGTGCGAGATTCGTCAACTCTGCTCCAACTCCCGTCAAATCTTCCTCTCTCAACCCAATCTCCTCGAGCTCCACGCCCCAATCCGCATCTGCGGTAATCTCTCTCTCTCTCACACACACACTCTCATGATCAATTGATGATGAAAGTTGCAAACTTTGACCTTCTTGTAATCTCTCAGGTGATATCCACGGCCAGTATCAAGATCTTCTGAGACTATTCGAATACGGAGGCTACCCTCCTTCAGCGACCTATCTCTTCCTCGGAGACTACGTTGACAGAGGCAAGCAGAGTCTCGAGACCATATGCCTCCTCCTCGCTTACAAGATTCGTTACCCGTCCAAGATATATCTCCTGAGAGGCAACCACGAGGACGCCAAGATCAACAGAATCTACGGATTCTACGACGAGTGCAAGAGGAGATTCAACGTGCGTCTCTGGAAGATCTTTACAGATTGCTTCAACGCTTTGCCCGTGGCGGCACTCATCGACGACAAGATCTTGTGTATGCACGGAGGGTTGTCCCCGGAGCTGGAGAATTTGAATCAGATTCGAGAGGTTGAGAGGCCTACGGAGATTCCTGACAACGGTCTTCTTTGTGATCTGCTTTGGTCGGATCCTGATCAGGGGATTGAAGGGTGGGGGGAGAGTGATCGTGGCATCTCTTGCACTTTTGGAGCTGATAAAGTCGATGAGTTTTTGGATAAGAATGATCTTGACCTCATTTGCCGTGGCCATCAGGTAAAGATGAGCTTTTGAGACTTTTAGTGGGAGATGTGTGTGATTTGGTTTTGTTGTGTTGTTTCAGGTAGTGGAAGATGGGTACGAGTTTTTTGCAAACAGGAGGTTAGTCACGATATTCTCAGCTCCAAACTATGGTGGGGAGTTTGACAACGCTGGTGCGTTATTGAGCGTGGACGAGTCTCTTGTTTGCTCTTTTGAAATTATGAAACCGGCTCCAGCTTCTAGTAGTCATCCTCTCAAGAAGGTTCGTTTCCACCAAGAAATATATTAGATTCAGGCCTATCTTGTAACACAGTTTCTTCAGCTAGTATAAACTGATACTTGAAACCCTCTGAAAAGATGAAAAAAAAAAACTGATTCTGAATCTTTGCAACAGAACCTTAGGTTTCATCAGTGTGAGATCGTCATGTTCATAATCTTAAGCAGTTGGAGCATCATTATGGTTTACACTTGACAACTATCTTTGATATGTTTCTCTTTGTCAGGTACCAAAAATGGGGAAGTCTTGAAAGTCTAGTATTCTCTCTGGAGATAACGGTTTCACAGCTCTGCTAGGCTCAAGATTTGAACTTCCACTATGTGTGTGTGTGTTCAGTTATGGGTTGAATGCATTGAAGAACCCAAAGGGTCCTTACTCATCATCAAACAACTTCTGTAAAAAATAAGTGAGAAAGCAAAAACACACACTTAGTGTTCTGTGTGTAGATGCAGAATGATCTGCTTCTGGAGATTTGTATCTCCTTGATTGTCTTTTTTTCTTTTAATCCTTTTAGTTTAAGTTAGAGTGCCACTCTTAGATTTTTATTTCCTGCTCTTGTTTCGTAAACCCTTTTTGCACATCATCAAAGCGTGTTCGTTGGCGAAAAGAAAACAACTTTGCACTAAATATGAATTCCAAAGGATTCACTCTTGTGGAAAAAGCACCATTAATTTTATTTATTCAATATTCAGAGCTTATAACATTCATTCTCTCTTTTGAACATTTTTCTTCACAACCCTGAAGAAAGAAACATGAACTAAGCAAAGGCTTTGATTGTGACAACACTCTGATCTCAAGCCAAAAGAATTATAATGTTCAGAACTAGCAACATGAACTTGATTCATGTATTGTTGAATAAACCTCAAAGCAACTTGACGCCAGCTTCCCTGACAGAATCGATCACAGCCTTGACTTTACCATGATACATCTGCTCTTTCTTCATATGAATAGTAACAGCTGGAATATCTTTCATCAAGAGCCTCTCCCCAAGTAGTTTACCAATCTTCGAAGCAGCAGCCACGTCGCGTGTGACACTCATTGTTTCCCTCAATGCTTTCTCCTGTGAGCTCGCTGCGCAAGCAACAGTGGCTGTTGGCGAGTGGATGACTTGTGCGTGAACAAACTTGTTGGTGAAGTGCATCTTCAGGACGTAAGGTTTGAGGTAGTCGAAGAGACGCGGTGGTCTCACTGCCGGTGGAATCACCATCTTTCTCTCTCTCTCTTTTACTCTCTTAAAATCTGTGAGAAACAGAGTATAAACACTTCAAATGAGAAAATGTAATATAACATTATATCTAGAAATAAATATAACATTATATTTAGAAACGAATCATATCAGACAAAGATAAAGATAAAGCTGAATGCTTTCCTGAACCAAAACCAAGCCTACGTTTTTTTTATTTCTCAAGCAATTTTGACTCCTTTGAGACATTTCATCGAACAGTTGGTGGATATTAGTTTGTGACTAAACCATTATCATTAACAAAAAAATCATTCCTTTCTCATCGAACAAGATCAGTACAACATTGTCCATGTGACAATCTATGACAGAGTGATATCTTGCATATTTGCATGGTTTTAAGCTTCCATTTTGTACATAATGATCATATAGATTAGTAGTTTAGCATCTTTAGGATCCATTTTGCATTCATATGTCTTAATCGATAATGGATTATCCTATGGAGCAATCAGAGGTGTTTAGAAGCATTGTGACCCAAAAGAGATAAAGAATGGAGATTGATCAATCATAAGGCGATCGACGGTAGCAAGACTCGAAGTCCATCGACCACACCAAAGATCAACTCGAGAAGCCACACGGGTCGAAAGTACCGCCGCATGGGCTAGAAGAATCATCGAGGTCCGGACGCGGAAGGCGACGCTGGTGATCCCCATCTTCCCTACCCGTTCCGAAGTGATTGTCGAGGAGTCACGCTGGTGAAGTGTCATAGATCACTCACCCGCCGCACGAAGAAAGAGCATCGTCGAAGGTCCAACGGGGAGGATGACGCGGGTTGGTGTCGATCGTCTCAACCCGCCACGAAGAGAAGGAATCGACAGTCACGCTGACTGAGCCACCAGATCGCCACCAAGATGACGGAAAAGCCTCGACGCATCGATCCGGCTGGTTGGCTGACGCTGATGCCCGCCTATTTCTACCCGCTCGACGCCGCTTATCTTAGTCGAAATGTTAATGTTTTTAGGGCTTTTAAGTCTTTTAAAGAAAATCATTAGGTTTTCCAAAGACATATAAATACTCTTATAATCCTAAAGTTATGGGCATCTTGTTTTTCTATCTAATCACAAAGAACTTTTAAGTGAAAAATCTTATCTTGATCATTTTCTCTTGTGATTGCTTGATTATTACTAATCATGATTAGCTCCAAATCATCATTGATTCTTGGGCTCATCATGAAAAGTAGTGAGTAGTCATCTTTGGATTCATGTAAGTTGTGGAGACTAATGGTGATTAAGCTGATCTAAGGTGTTTTAGTATAGATCCATCTTGTTCCTTGCTAGTAGAGTGCTTTTAATGCAACTCTAGAGTTGACCTCTAAAGTTGAGCTCTAGGCATTTCATGCCCGAAAGGTGTTTGATGAATGCCGAACCAACTCTCCTGCTTTTAACATTATTTACCAAAGATTTGTTGTTAAAGGTGTTAAGATACAAGAGACTTGAGACTAATGATTACTTAGATAACATTCAACCAAAGAGATTTGATGTTTGAGTTATTTTAGTAAATAAACATTCATCTGTAGATAGTAATACAGGATGGTGTCTAGTTTAAAGTAGATTGATTGGTTGAAAGTTAACACCTTAGATTGAACTTGGTCAACCAAGGCCATTCTTTATCCCACGTGAGTTCTCTTATCTCATAAGAAAGAAAGTTTTGTCCTTTATTGCAATTTAGTAGCATTCTAAAACAAAATTATCTCACCAATTGATAAAGACTTAGATTAAACATATTTACATTTCTTTACTTTAATCACTTAGAACTGGTTTTACATTTTTATTCTACAACATTTGATTAGGAGCCTCGAAACTCGTATCATTACAGAGACGGAACATTGAACAATTGAAACCAATCAAGACTAAACTAAAATGCAGTGAGCAATTTGTTCCAGATTCCAAAGGATTGAAGCTCGAAAACTAATCGACGGTAAAGAACTTCCAAGAGAACACTTCCAATGTTCTAGACATTGAACCCAGATTTAGCGTACCTGGAAAATAGGAAAC
This sequence comes from Brassica carinata, assembly GCA_016771965.1. NCBI lineage: Eukaryota > Viridiplantae > Streptophyta > Magnoliopsida > Brassicales > Brassicaceae > Brassica > Brassica carinata. The sequence continues at coordinate 53,201,845 of CM028693.1, read as the reverse complement.
GGAGTCGGGCGAAGGAGAGAATGAAACAAATGCCGACGAGGACGAGATATTGGGTTTTGATGACAGAAGTATAATGAGCCCATTATCGGCCCATTTAGACTTGAATTCTGGGTAGTGAGCCCATTGTGATCAGTATTTCTACTAATCTGCATATTTTTTTGAAGTAATCTTGATTATGTTTTCTTTTTTTGCTAAACAGTAAATTTAATTATGTTTCAAGACATGCCAAACAATTCAGGCCTCATCATGAGTCGTTTGTCTGATTGTTAGTCACAAAATCAACTGCATCAATGTAGTTTATATAGTAAAAAGTCATATAGCTACGGTTATTTTCGTAACATTTTCGTAGTTATATGGAGGTCTTGCTACGAAAAGTCACGTTTTTTATAGCTATATGGTCGTATAACTGCGAAATGTTCGTAACATTTTCGTTGCTATAGCGGATTTTTTTACTAGTATCAGTTTCATCATCTATATAACAAAATTATATTAATTGTTACATTGTGGAATACTTCACTACTAAGTAAATTAGCATTTTTTGGCTCAACAACTACTTATCAGTTTTGAATAGATTCTACATCACAAGAGTTTATCAAACTCAATACGAGTCACAACTAAGCCACTCCATTTACTTCTCTAGGCCAATCTTCCTCACTATTGAACAATGTAAACGAATAATTTGGAGGACTACATCAAAGACAATGTTCATAACTTCAGGTATTCATTCAAAGAGATTTTCGCAATGTTCATTCTTATTTTTTTGTTTTATTATATTATACAAGAATCCGTTATAAAGTTGTACCTCCGATGTTCCCCCTTTTTTCTGTCTCCACAAGGACATGACAACATTTATATCGTAATAAAACTGTGACCTTTATTTGATTTTCTCTCTTTCTGGATCTCTATTTATTAATCTGTTTACCGAGGAAAGAAACAGAGTCACAGAATATAAGTTAATGGCAGTGAGAGTGAAAGAGAGAAAGTCCCCCGCTTTCTACGCCTCCACAGCCTTTCTTCTTTTTACCCTACTCACAATCTACACGCTTGCATTCCTTTTCAAATCAATGACGTAAGATTGTCTTTCATAATACTAGTACTAGTATATTACTCATACACTCTTCGTTCTCTCTTTTCCAAGAAAAAAAAAAAAAAAGTTACCGAATATATAGATTCAGTTTAAACATATAAATAAGAAAACAGATTCTGTCTGTCAGAGTTAACAGCAGTCTTGAAACTTGAATATTCCGATTCTTGTATAAAGTAAAATAGATCCATGATGAGAAATTGAGAAGGATAATACTTTTCTTTAATCGCAGTTTCAATAAAATTTCATTTAGTTCAATAACCTATCTTAAACTTACCAGGTTTATTTTATAGTTAACTATATAAAAAATCTTTATCAATGACTTAATATAGACATAAGTTTTGTATATAAGTGCTGGTACAATATCACATGTGTCTATGCCCATTCGTGTGCATGATTTCGTACCATTGCCAACCGAAGTAACCATAAACTGGAGTAGATATATCAATGTTTAGTTACTTCTAATCGTTCTTTTATACCCACGAGATATATATTAAATTGTAGAAAATGTAGGAATTAGTTGTCCAATAAATATAAACCTGGATCCCTGATGTAAATTCTCTTCTCACCGTGGACGATGGCTTTGCCGTGAGGGGGAGACACACGTGTTGGAGTAGTAGAACACGTGCGAAAATATTATCAAAACATATACTTTTTTTTTTTGTAAATTACCAAAACATATACTGATTCGATCTCATTTTTCGCACGTGCCCTGCTTCTCCATCAAGTGTTACTCACCCATTACATTTCTCTTACATCAACCCCATATAGCTTCCATGGCCAGCGTAAGAAAGAAAGATATTTGTTTGTGTAGAAGAAGAGAGCTGAGATGAGAGTGTGTAACTTCTGCTTGCTCGTTTACGTACATATATAGTGGAGTGGACTTCAAGTGTTTTATGAAACGAGGCAAAACTTTAAAAAGGAGGGAGAATTTAACTTTTTTAAAAAAATCAGAGTGGAATTAAAATGATTGAGTCTTGAAGTGGGATTTCTTTAAATGTGGATAAGAAGTAAAATAGCTATCATATCACCAAGTCTTTCATTTCTTAATTTTCAAAAAAAAAAATGTCTTTCATTTCTTTAAGGGACATTTTTATCTCCTTTGTCGAATTAACCATGTCTAGCATAGATTCGAAAAACGAGCCTCGCAGTTGATAACTACGTAGTAGAAAGCAGTAACTAAAGAGAATTATGAAAAAAAAAAATAATGGGGAAATAATCAATATGTAGACCAACTTGTTTTTTGGGGTGAAACTGATTATGCAAAAAAAAAAAAACAGAAATATACCTTAGACCATGAGAGAAGCAATCAGGTCACCGGTTTACAATTGAACAACATTGGGTAGCTTGTAAATACAGTAATAATATTTTGAGCATTTTTTTGTCAACATATATTTGTTAATAAAGTTAAGAATCTTTACTACGCAATGTATGTAATAGAGACAGACAGTAGATAGAGGTGACGAGTTTGGAGTCAGTTTATGTCTACTTCCTGCCGCCGAATCCAAGTTCAAGTCTCACTATTTTTATCCCAACCTTTACTTCATAGTGACGTTACCACAGATATACTAACCAACTGAATTATTACGCAATACTTCTCAACTCGAGTCTCGAGTTCAAAATCTTCAGAGCGATTCCGATCTTAAACTTTTCGTGGATACTTGCCAACATTGACTATTTAGTGATAGATTATATTAACACAGTTTGGTTTAATTAAACTTCGTCCAGAAACAGAGTGATAAAAAAATGCAGGGCACGATAAGTGTAACTGCCATCACTAGTGACTAAGTTCATGCATACTATAACCAACTGGTTAAAAATGGACAAAAATACGATAATTGTGGCGAGAGCGTCCGACTAATCTCGGAAATTGACAAGGTAGTTCATGCAACCTCATTAGTAATAACACATTCGATCAAACAAAGTGAGAAAGTAGTTCATGCGGAGTGTTTGCACACTATAAAATATCAACTACTTTACTATAATTTTATCAAAAAAAAAAACTACTTTACTATAAGTTTTTTCAAATAAAGTAATAATCAGTAGGGGTGATTATTATAATTCATGTGTGCCTGACTTTTTCTAATACTAAATCACATTATTTGATTTTTTTTCTTTCGACGAAAGCATAAGCGGATTTGAAATGGGAAAGAAATGAAATAAAGATTATATTTATTTTTTTATAAAAGAAAAAAAAAGAAAGGAAGGATGGTGATGAAAGTGATGGAGACAGTAACACAGAGAGGAATGGGTTGCGTGTTCCTCGCGAGTTTCTTTCCCTTTTCCCCTTTTTTACCCTCACACCCAAAACAAAATCCACCACCATATTGTAGAGACTGAGACTGTGTATTAAAAGAGTCCCAATGCAGTGATTTTCTCTTTTTTAATAATTTGTTGTTCTCGGTCGTCCATTATTAACAAAATTATAACAAAGAAAACCTTTATGATCTGCAACATTAATACATATGTAGCCTATATTTAGTGGGATACTGGGATGCATGCAATAATCTATATAGTCCTTTTCATAAAAGTTCACACATAATTCCCATTACTCGAGATGGGAACTATTAAACTAAAACTCAGTTAAAGAAAATCATATCTACATTGGTCAATTCAATCATTGTTACATTTTTTAAAGCATAAGTACCGAATCTTAGATGATAGATCTTCATATCATGTGAAAAAAGAAATAGAAAAGATATTTGTATAACTAAAAGATTTCAACTAAAAGAAAAGGTGGATTCTGAAGTTCACTGTCACTTACTTCTAACGAAATTAACTGAAGTGAATCGTTCCCCCATGTTTTACGGGCTTGGGTTTTCCCCTCTGACGTAATTTCTTTAAACACACACACACTCTCTCTCGTTTAAATATTTACATTGTTGCTATTAGGGTACCCATCCACTAGTTACTAATTTGCAAAAGGATTGTTTACCGTATTAATAATTGTTTTGGCACAATTATTTAACTTAATCATGGTAAATAAGGTGAGCTTCACGCGAATAGTTGAGTAAATTTTTACCTTGTGTTCACCGTGTAGTGTTCTTTCTTTGTTAAAGATCACACATCTCTATCAATATATAAACAGCCTGTTTCATATCTAAAGTGTCTTTTGATAGAAACCAGACATGTGAAATAGATAATCTTCAAGGTCAAATAGTTGACGATAATCTAAATAACAAAATTATAGCTTAGTTAATAGTTGCCGTAGTCGTTGTTGGCAGAGGCGGACCTAGGCAAGAGGAGGTGTGGCACGTGTCTCGCCTCATCCTAATTTATGTTTTGCACAGTAATCAGTGTTAAATTGCAAGAAAATGTTTTTGCACTGCTATTTTGTTCAACTCACTTTTGTTAACATGCATTGAAAGATTACACTAACAATTATGATGCGGTTAAAGATAGACACATGACAACAGGAAAAGAGTTTATTTCAACCTGAACTTTACACTCTGTCTTTTTCTTTTCCAAATTTTGTAATAGTATATATTTTATCTGAGTAAACAAAAATTCAAAAATATTACATGAATCTTATGGGTCGTACTTTTTATTCCCGAATTTTATAGTAGTGCATATTCCATATTGAATTATATAAAAATTCAAAAATATTACATGAACTCTCATTAATTAACAGATGACAAACATCTATAACGATCAATATATATAAAATACGATTTTGAGAGTTCATGTATTACTTTTATATTGTAGTTTAGTTCAATATAGAACATGCATTACTATAAATTAAATGAAGAAGCACAATGCTAAAGTCTATATAGTATTTTTGAATTTTTGTTTAGTTCGGTATATAATATGTAGTACTATAAAGTTCGAGAAACAAAAAGTATAATGAATAAAGTTCAAGTTAAAATAGGTAATTTTTCGATGACAATAAATGGACGTTAAGTTGTATTTTGATTAGTAATAGTATATAGTTTGTACACCTTGTATCATTACCAATCACATTTCGAATATTATGAGATCAACCACAGTAAACTTGTTTTGGTTTGACTCTCTCAAGTCCTAAATAGCTGTCCCGGGAGTGGATTCCACCGCGAGTTTCACACGTTCAATCTGCGCGTGTGGTTTGTTTCAACATCGCTACAATCTAGTGAAGCCCTAGCAAACTATACGGCCCATCATGTTTCAGGATAAGTGTTGTCTGTTATAACGGAGTTAATGATAAGATCATAAGAGCAAGTAATTAGCAAATGGAACCAAAACCCAAAAACAATCTGAGCTCATTGAAGCTCAAGTGGGCAAATAACAAAAGAAAGTGTCTTACTTCAATCAAAACTAGATAATATCTAGCAAAAACACAATGTAGTAGAATCAAATCCAAACAAAAACTAATAGAAAGAGACTAAACAGAACGATCTTGGTTCTAGTCTTCTTCCTCCTTCTCGGCAAATATTTAAGTACCTCAACTCATAGAGGTAACGATCCTTGTACGCTGCAATCACTCTGAGCCAATCCCTGCCGCTGTGCTTCTTCAGGTACTTCTTTGTCAAGTACTTAACGTATCTACAACATTCATAAAAACACAATAAGCTCGAGACAAAGTCTACATTCAAGTTCTCATTCTCACACCTCTCTTTTCTCTACAATCCAACACCGTATTGACTCATGTATAAGGTTCAAAGCTATGAACGAATTATTCTTAAAAGATTAAATTATGAATTCTAATCTAAGTTCGTTATTGCAGCAAAACGAAACCAAATATAAACATAAACTCAACAACACAGAGCATTTCTGTTTGTTAATGATATGTCAAGTTCAAAGAGGGATGATTAAGAGGTTACACATAACTAACTTTCGATATTTATTTCTCATCAACCATAGTTAATGGGCCCCTAAAGCCCTCTAGCAGTTTGGTTTTAGTAGACTCATAGATGAGGGATGTTATACGTTTGTTAACAATTGTTTTCAAAACTCCGTTTCAGTTATGCCCAGAGGCAACTAATGAGAAATATACCTTGTCATGAACTCAAAACAAAAATTTGAACTATGAATGGATGGTGGGAGCCGCGCGAACACAGGCTCCCTCTGCCACAAATAATGACGCAGGCTCTCCCACTTGGGAGACCTTAGGCTAAGCGCCCCTCCTTAGTGCAATGGAGGTCACTAGCCTAGGCCACTCGTCTTCTTGATCACGAGTTGACCCCGTCCAGGTAAGTGATTTGCTTGTTCGCTCCCCTTCTTCTTTTATACTACGGTAAGCGAGTCCTTTCTGTTAAATGTAAGCGATGTGGGACTTTCACCCATCTCTCATTCACAGGCTTTAAACGACAAAATTGTTGGGTTTTAGACATTGGCCGGACACGACAAGCCCAAGTTAAGTGTTTCGTAGTTGGTCGTTGGTAAAAAGCATTCATAGTCGGGGAACGTGTAAAGAAAACAAATTCTTAAGAGAGAGGAGAGATTGAACCTAGTATGATAGCTTTTATTAATCAATCATCGCAAGTTCTTTACCTATTGAAAATATAATGAACCTGATTAGTGTTTTTACACATTCAAGAACATTTGAGTTCATCTAAAAATAAATGCGGAACTGACAAATGCCCATCTCCGACGAGGGACACAGAGCTAATCAACAATACGAATTAGGGACAAGAGGACCAACCTCATAACGAAATATAAAAGTCTGCATTATTTTTTTCTTAAGGTATCTCTTACAGATTAGCATCCCGTATTTTAAGACCTTTTTTGTCATAAAATTAAGACATTAATACATCTGTAGCCTATATATAGTGAGATGCATGCAAGAATCCTTTTTTTGTCAACTGCATGCAATAATCTATATAGTCCTTTTCATAAAAGTTCCTACCATAATTCCCATTACTCGAGATGGGAAAAATTAAACTAAAACTCTGTTAAAGAAAATCATATCTACACTAGGTTAAGATCCGCCTTGCACGGGATCAACATTATATATATAAATTAATTTATGTATTAAATATTTTTACATATTATGAAATAATAAATATATATAAAATAATTAAAAGTCAGTAACTATTAAATATATAATTAAATTGGTGTGAACATATAAATCAATTTTATTAATCCAAAAAATATTTTTTTTTCATATTTGATAGGTTATGTTATTAAATTTAAATGATACTAACATAGATAATATATTTTAGTATATTTTAATATTAATGTCTATTAAATGATGATTTCTACTCATATATTTTTTTTGATCATTTGTATCTTTTATAGAAAAAAATTTAAATTACTGATAACAAAATTTTCATTGTAGGATTAATAGTTTTAGTAATTTATAATTTAAAAAAATAAATAAGTTGTCAATGACTCAAAACTTTTATCAAAAAATTGTTCAAAGTAAATTTCAAACTAAAATATTGTATTTTATATGGTTTATAGTTTAATTTAAAATGATGTATATATATTAATCTTAATAATTAATTAAATTAGACTTTTTACTTATATAATTTTTGTAGTCATTTGTATTTTGTTATAAAAAAAATTTTAAACCATGGATCATAAAATTTGAATGTGAGACTTTTAACAGTTTTAGTAGTTTATAGCCGTTTGTAAAATTCAAAATACATATACATAAAAATCTAAATTTTATTATATGGTTATTGTGGTTGTTTAATTTATTTAATAGTTTAAAATTAAACAAATATGATAGAAGATGCACTATTTTTATCAAATCTTTATTATTCAAAATCATTAATTGCCATATATAATTTAGCCACATTAGGCAATTCCATAAATTTTATTTAAGAAAATAATAAAGTACATTAATGATGAATTTATTGTTAGTTTAATAAAAAAATTTATTATATAATTAGATGAACCAACATACTTCTTAATGATTCTAATCATTCTATCGATGACATGCTACCGTAATCCTTATTAAATAATATATAGGATTGGTCAATTCAATCATTGTTACATATTTTAAAGCATATGTACGGAATCTTAGATGATAGATCTCCATATCGTGTGAAAAAAGAAATAGAAAAGATTTTGTATAACTAAAATATTTCAACTAAAAGAAAAAGAAAAAAAAGGTGGTGGATTCTGCAGTTCACTGTCACTTACCTCTGACGAAATTAACTGAAGTGAATCGTTCCCCCATGTTTTATGGGTTTGGGTTTGCCCCTCTGACGTCTTTGCTTTTACACACACACACACTAGCCTAACACGCACTCTCTCATTTCACTCCCACACATCACATGTCGTAACGTTCGTTAATGTTGCTATTAGGGTACCATCCGCAATTAATAATTTGCAAAAGGATTGTTTATCATATAAATAATTATTTTGATACAATTATTTAACTTAATCATGGTAAATAAGATAAGCTTCACGCAAATAGTTGAATAAAATTTTACCTACTGCTCACCATGTAGTGTTCTTTCTTTGTTAAAGATCACACATCTCTATCCAAAATACAAACAGGCTGTTTCATAGATAAAGTATTATCTTTGTCTTTTAAAACAAACCAGAGAAACTAGTTATATGGTTAGTGATTGTCAAAGGTGTTTTTCTCTCCCGCATAACTAAAGTCGAGATTGGTTTTAACCGCTGACCTTTTTCACCCTCCTCTTTATCCGCTAGTTATTTACCCGCTTTTGTACCGCTTCCTCCGTCCCTCTGCAACCGCTGACCGTAGATTCAAATTGTTTCCATCTCGGTCTTATATCCAGCGGTCCTTCCGTCTTCGCTTCTCCTAACCGAACTGGTCACAACTCGCCGGTTCAGCCTCGACATCGTCGGAGGGTCAGCCAAGCCGGTCCTTGTACCACTTGGTCTCCTTTCGTATGGCATAATCTTCCAGTTTGCTACTGACCTTAGGTTGTAATAACCTCTAAACTCTTCCTCTTCGCTTCGGAACTTACAGAGTAATACATCTACTTCACACTTTGCCTCTAACCGACAAATCCTACCCATAAGAAAGTATGTCTCGTTACTCCCGCGAACGAAGGAGAAGTGGGTTCCATCTAGTAACAAGGAAGCCAACGTTCACCGGTGCGATACCGCCAAATAATAACGCATTAACTGATAGCGCACATGCTCACCGTCATTGGAAGGGTTACAAACCCTCGCTCCAAAGACCTCGCAGCATCGACTTTTTACCCCAAGTCCGAATTGAAGGACGGTAACGTGAAGAGACCTTGGCCCCGAGAAATTCCAAATGCGCCTAACTGAAGAAGACATGAAGCACCTCAACAAGGGTCCATACCACTACAAGAAGTGGATGATTTCGCTTCAAAGATGGGAACCGTAATTCCGAATCTTTCCACGAACATATCCTTCTCGCTCGAGTCCATGACTTACCATTACATTACCGATGATATAACCCTCAATGCCATTGGAGGGGAACTCGGTCTAGTGTCCCGATCGGTCGCTATGACGCTAGGGTCGAGTTAACATGAATGGACTCCTCCCACTCATTATGAAGCCGAACCTCCCATCCGATGAGATTACCATGGAATTTGAATATCTCAAAATTGAGAAACATTGCTTCACCTCTCCACTGCTCCATGAAGAAATTGATTGCCCTGTTAGCCAAGGAACCCCTTACCACCCAAAGAAAGAAAGATTGGAATTACGCAGAGGTTTACAAATGTAATGAGGCGATATAAAGAGACATGATGATCGGAGGGGTTACTCGATATCAGCACAATCCTAGATCTTCACACACAGGCAAGAGGAATATAGAGACCACAGATCCTATTCATCTCGTGAAGAATACCCGCTCCACCCGTGGAAGGGACTCTCGTGAGCCCCACTGGAACCCAATATCTGAACGATCCGAGTAATAAGGAGAGCAGCCTCAATAAACTCTCAAGCGGTAAAATCGTTAGCTCTCGAGAAGCCTTCAAGTCGCTGTCTTGTTATAGGACCATCGTGTGATAATACCTCCGTGCTTATTGGCTCTCACCATCTCACACCCCACCACCGCGGCTTTGAGAGAACGACTAGAGTATCCGGACGAGCCCACTGAAAAGAACACTGTCTACTTCAAGGAACGCCGATCGGCACTGGCCAGAATCTCGAGCCGCACCTGAGACAAACTTCAATCTAGCTCCCTACAACATGGAAATTGATGATTCGGGCAGGGGAGGGTCAGCAGCTCCTCGGGCTCACCCACTGTATTCGAACGAAATGGATGATAATGTCAATGTTAATATCACTATCCCAGCCTCCCCTGCAGAGGTCAACAGAAGTGCCAGAGTCCCACCCAGAAAAGGTCCCAAGAAGCCCGCCCAAAGCTTAAGATTGAAGAAGACTATTATTGCTAAATCTCAAGTCCCCTCGCACGGCGAGACTCGTGGATAAAGATTACACATTACCTTGTAATAAGGCTGGTCCGAGTGTTATACCACGGTTCACACGATCGCAGCCAAAACAGATCGGAGGGTCAGGATTTTCACCCTCGCCCTCCTCCTCTTCCTTAGCTCTTCCGAGCTGGAATTGTCGGGGTTTGGGAAGCGACGACAATTGGCATTTCATGGAGATACATCGGTATAACTCCGACATAATGTTTCTCATGGAGACAAAGCACGATGATGACTTCATCAAAAGTAAGACGGATTCTATGCTATATCCTCATTATTTCCTCCTGTTGGACTCGGTGGAGGTTTATGTTTATTGTGGAAGGATGGCATAGAAGTATCAGTCTGGAATCATCTCCGAATCTCATTGATACTAGAGTTACCCACAAAGGTGTTACCTCATTCATCTCCTTCATCTATGGAGCCCCGCTATGGAAAAGTGAGCAACTTTCGCCAAGTTATCTGAAGTGGACGGACCGAGATTCACTGGGCTTATATCCGTGACTTTAATGACATCCTCAACAACTCGAGAAAACGGGGACCTGCTCGCTAGAAGGGTCTTTCACCGCTTCGGACTTTCAGATCTCAACATGGACGTGGGATCTAAAGCACTGACAATCATCTTTCTGGAGAGGTACAAGATACACTCACTATGTGAGATCGAGGCTTGATAGATCCATGGTTAACTGCTCTTGGAATGAGCTCTTTCCTCCGGGAAGATGTCGATACTTGAGGTTCGAGGGCTCCACCATCGCCTCTGTAACTTATTTCAACAAATCGACCATAACGAAAAGGGATGTTCAGATTCAACATCACTACGCACAAGAAAGAGGTGGAGGAAGTGGTGGAGTCCGAATGGAATGGCTCTTCGCTTCGTTATCAGCAAGCTAAACTCCGTCGGGGAATTATTCGGCTCGAGAACAAAACCCGAAGAACAACCAGATCATCCTCCGTAATCAAGAGGCCCTAGAACTGCCGCAGAATTCAATCAGAACTCATTGACCAACTAACCAGCTTCCTCATAACTGCTTATAAGGAGGAAGAAAGCTTCGTTACAACGCAGTCGCATTCAATGGTTGAAAAGTGGGGATAGTAACACAGGCTTCTTTCACGCCGCAACTCGCCAACGCCGGCTGATCAATTTCTTATCCGTAATAGAGGACGATGAGGGAAGGATGGTATATGAAGAAGAGCAAATATGTATCGTGATCTCAGAATATTTCAATAATATTTTAAGACCAACAGCAACACAGATTTTGGCAATCTCGTGGGTTCTCAACTGCAAAGTCTCGGAGGAAACTAACCGCCAACTAACCCTTATACCGAGTGATTCGAGATAAAAGAAGCCTTCTCCATCAATAGTGGAAAAGCACCTGACCAGATGGATTTTCTGCTAAATTCTATCATGCATATTGGCACATCGTCGGAAAGACGATGTAGAGACATCGAGAGTTCTTCGCCTCGGTAGTCTACACCCGCAGAAAAATGAGACTCATGTCCGACTGATCCCAAAGATCACAAGCGCTAGGAAGGTTGCTGAATATCGCCCCATTGCTTTATGCAATACACACTACAAAATCATTGCGAAGATATTGACAAGAAGGCTGAAACCACTCCTGCCTGGCCTCATCTCTAGATCACAGTCCGCCTTTGTATCGGGTCGCTCAATAGGAAATAATGTGCTGATCACCCATGAGACCCTTCACTTCTTCGCACTCGGAAGCTAAGAAATATTGTTCTATGGCCGTAAAGACGGACATGAGTAAAGCTTATGATAGAATCGAATGGGGCTTCCTTCGCGCGGTGCTGGTTCAGATGGGTTTCGATGCGAAATGGATCTCTTGGGTTATGAGCTGTGTCGAATCGGTCTCATATTCCTTCCTCATCAATGGCACTCCGATGGGCTCAGTTAAACCTTCCCGTGGAATACGGCAGGGGGATCCCTATCCCCTATCTCTTTTATACTTTGCACAGAGGTTCTCTCATCCATGTGTGATAAGGCGCTCCTAGACGGCTCACTCCCGGGTATCAGAGTTTCCCGTGGCTCCCCACAAATTAACCACTTATTATTTGCGGATGACACTATGTTTTTCTGCAAATCCAGCCCCTCTAGTGTCTCTACCTTACTGAGGATAATGCGCACATATGAAGGTCTCTCGGGCCAATGTATAAACTTCTCAAAGTCTGCCATTACCTTCTCTCTAGAACTCCCCGGAGGTTAAGCTCGGGTAAAAGCGCCTTAGGTATTGATGCTGAAGGTGGGCTAGGAAAGTATCTTGGACTACCTGAGCACTTCGAGGAAGAAACGAGATATCTTTGCATCGATTCTAACCGCATTAGACGAAAAGCCCAAAGTGGACCTCACACTTTCTCTGGCGCTGGTAAGCAAGTGTTGTTGAAGGCCGTTCTCACCGCGATTCCATGCTACTCTATGACATGTTTTAAACTCCCAAAATCTCTCAGTAAGCAAATTCAATTCTTTCTACGATTTTGGTGGGATGCTTAATCCGAGAAACGTAAGATGTGTTGGGTAGCTTGGAACACTCTCACTCTACCAAAATATGCTGGCGGTCTAGTTTTAAAGACATTGAGACGTTCAACGATGCTCTGCTGGCTAAAGTGGGTTGGAGGCTACCAAGGATCCTCACTCTTTGCTTGCTCGGGTTCTATTGGGAAAATACGCCGATACTCATCCTTCTTGGATTGTCAAGCACCATCTAATGCCTCTCATGGCTGGAGAAGTTTTTGCGGGGAGAGATCTTGAAAAAGGCCTCGCTGGACAGGAAGCGGAGACAAGATTCGTGTATGGAGCGACCCATGGTTATCTTGTGAAGCTCCAATGATTCGATAGGACCACTTAATAGAACGAAGTTAATCTCATGGTGTTTACCTCCCAATCTCGAACGCATGGGACATTGACAAGATAAGGAGGTTCTTACTTATGAAGACGCCATTCGCCCGATAATGAGTTGTGCTTCGCCCCAGATACTAGCTTGCTCCTGGACAAATCTGGTGAATATACCACGAAAACAAGTTACGGAGCGGCTTAAACATTGATGATCCGCCCTCCCGAATTTGATTTTAATTGGACTAAAAGCATCCGAACGTTAAACCGCCCAAAGCTGAAAGATTTCTTGTGGAAGGTGGTCCGTAGAGCTATCCCCCGAGTGCCAATCTGGAAAAGGGAATTCTACCCTTCGCTGCAAGACATGCAACGCAAGAGAGGATGATTTACACGTGTTCTTAAATTGCAGGTGGTGAAACTGGTATGGGATCTGGCTCGTTATCACTCGACCTTCCCTGACCCTCCATGGCATCATCGATCTCTAATGCTCCCTTTCATAATTTACCCCTGTTGGTCTTACGGTACCCTATGGCCATGGATCTTGTGGAATCTATGGAAAGCTAGTGATAAAAATGCAGGGCACGATAAGTGTAACTGCCATCACTAGTGACTAAGTTCATGCATACTATAACCAACTGGTTAAAATGGACAAAAATACGATAATTGTGGCGAGAGCGTCCGACTAATCTCGGAAATTGACAAGGTAGTTCATGCAACCTCATTAGTAATAACACATTCGATCAAACAAAGTGAGAAAGTAGTTCATGCGGAGTGTTTGCACACTATAAAATATCAACTACTTTACTATAAGTTTTTCAAATAAAGTAATAATCAGTAGGTGATTATTATAATTCATGTGTGCCTGACTTTTTCTAATACTAAATCACATTATTTGATTTTTTCTTTCGACGAAAGCATAAGCGGATTTGAAATGGGAAAGAAATGAAATAAAGATTATATTTATTTTTTTATAAAAGAAAAAAAAAAAGAGAAAAGGAAGGATGGTGATGAAAGTGATGGAGACAGTAACACAGAGAGGAATGGGTTGCGTGTTCCTCGCGAGTTTCTTTCCCTTTTCCCCTTTTTTACCCTCACACCCAAAACAAAATCCACCACCATATTGTAGAGACTGAGACTGTGTATTAAAAGAGTCCCAATGCAGTGATTTTCTCTTTTTTAATAATTTGTTGTTCTCGGTCGTCCATTATTAACAAAATTATAACAAAGAAAACCTTTATGATCTGCAACATTAATACATATGTAGCCTATATTTAGTGGGATACTGGGATGCATGCAATAATCTATATAGTCCTTTTCATAAAAGTTCACACATAATTCCCATTACTCGAGATGGGAACTATTAAACTAAAACTCAGTTAAAGAAAATCATATCTACATTGGTCAATTCAATCATTGTTACATTTTTTAAAGCATAAGTACCGAATCTTAGATGATAGATCTTCATATCATGTGAAAAAAGAAATAGAAAAGATATTTGTATAACTAAAAGATTTCAACTAAAAGAAAAAGGTGGATTCTGAAGTTCACTGTCACTTACTTCTAACGAAATTAACTGAAGTGAATCGTTCCCCCATGTTTTACGGGCTTGGGTTTTCCCCTCTGACGTAATTTCTTTAAACACACACACACTCTCTCTCGTTTAAATATTTACATTGTTGCTATTAGGGTACCCATCCACTAGTTACTAATTTGCAAAAGGATTGTTTACCGTATTAATAATTGTTTTGGCACAATTATTTAACTTAATCATGGTAAATAAGGTGAGCTTCACGCGAATAGTTGAGTAAATTTTTACCTTGTGTTCACCGTGTAGTGTTCTTTCTTTGTTAAAGATCACACATCTCTATCCAATATATAAACAGCCTGTTTCATATCTAAAGTGTCTTTTGATAGAAACCAGACATGTGAAATAGATAATCTTCAAGGTCAAATAGTTGACGATAATCTAAATAACAAATTATAGCTTAGTTAATAGTTGCCGTAGTCGTTGTTGGCAGAGGCGGACCTAGGCAAGAGGAGGTGTGGCACGTGTCTCGCCTCATCCTAATTTATGTTTTTGCACAGTAATCAGTGTTAAATTGCAAGAAAATGTTTTTGCACTGCTATTTTGTTCAACTCACTTTTGTTAACATGCATTGAAAGATTACACTAACAATTATGATGCGGTTAAAGATAGACACATGACAACAGGAAAAGAGTTTATTTCAACCTGAACTTTACACTCTGTCTTTTTCTTTTCCAAATTTTGTAATAGTATATATTTTATACGGAAGTAAACAAAAATTCAAAAATATTACATGAATCTTATGGGTCGTACTTTTTATTCCCGAATTTTATAGTAGTGCATATTCCATATTGAATTATATAAAAATTCAAAAATATTACATGAACTCTCATTAATTAACAGATGACAAACATCTATAACGATCAATATATATAAAATACGATTTTGAGAGTTCATGTATTACTTTTATATTGTAGTTTAGTTCAATATAGAACATGCATTACTATAAATTCGTAAATGAAGAAGCACAATGCGCAAAGTCTATATAGTATTTTTGAATTTTTGTTTAGTTCGGTATATAATATGTAGTACTATAAAGTTCGAGAAACAAAAAGTATAATGAATAAAGTTCAAGTTAAAATAGGTAATTTTTCGATGACAATAAATGGACGTTAAGTTGTATTTTGATTAGTAATAGTATATAGTTTGTACACCTTGTATCATTACCAATCACATTTCGAATATTATGAGATCAACCACAGTAAACTTGTTTTGGTTTGACTCTCTCAAGTCCTAAATAGCTGTCCCGGGAGTGGATTCCACCGCGAGTTTCACACGTTCAATCTGCGCGTGTGGTTTGTTTCAACATCGCTACAATCTAGTGAAGCCCTAGCAAACTATACGGCCCATCATGTTTCAGGATAAGTGTTGTCTGTTATAACGGAGTTAATGATAAGATCATAAGAGCAAGTAATTAGCAAATGGAACCAAAACCCAAAAACAATCTGAGCTCATTGAAGCTCAAGTGGGCAAATAACAAAAGAAAGTGTCTTACTTCAATCAAAACTAGATAATATCTAGCAAAAACACAATGTAGTAGAATCAAATCCAAACAAAAACTAATAGAAAGAGACTAAACAGAACGATCTTGGTTCTAGTCTTCTTCCTCCTTCTCGGCAAATATTTAAGTACCTCAACTCATAGAGGTAACGATCCTTGTACGCTGCAATCACTCTGAGCCAATCCCTGCCGCTGTGCTTCTTCAGGTACTTCTTTGTCAAGTACTTAACGTATCTACAACATTCATAAAACACAATAAGCTCGAGACAAAGTCTACATTCAAGTTCTCATTCTCACACCTCTCTTTTCTACAATCCAACACCGTATTGACTCATGTATAAGGTTCAAAGCTATGAACGAATTATTCTTAAAAGATTAAATTATGAATTCTAATCTAAGTTCGTTATTGCAGCAAAACGAAACCAAATATAAACATAAACTCAACAACACAGAGCATTTCTGTTTGTTAATGATATGTCAAGTTCAAAGAGGGATGATTAAGAGGTTACACATAACTAACTTTCGATATTTATTTCTCATCAACCATAGTTAATGGGCCCCTAAAGCCCTCTAGCAGTTTGGTTTTAGTAGACTCATAGATGAGGGATGTTATACGTTTGTTAACAATTGTTTTCAAAACTCCGTTTCAGTTATGCCCAGAGGCAACTAATGAGAAATATACCTTGTCATGAACTCAAAACAAAAATTTGAACTATGAATGGATGGTAGGAGCCGCGCGAACGCAGGCTCCCTCTGCCACAAATAATGACGCAGGCTCTCCCACTTGGGGAGACCTTAGGCTAAGCGCCCCTCCTGAGTGCAATGGAGGTCACTAGCCTAGGCCACTCGTCTTCTTGATCACGAGTCGACCCCGTCCAGGTAAGTGATTTGCTAGTTGTCTCCCCTTCTCTTTTTATACTCTTCTTCGCGAGTCCTTCCCTCTAAGTGTAAGCGATGTGGGACTTCTACACATCTCACGCTTACAAACTTTAAACGGCAAAATTTATTGGGTTTTACACACATGGGCCGGACGTTAAAGGCCCAAGTTAAGTTTGGTAAACTACTCATAGTTAAGTATGCAAAACTGAACCTAGAATGCAAGCTTTTAACTATCAAAACGTTCCTTACAAATTGAAACTAAAATGAATCTGATTTGTGTTTTTTTACCAATGTTTTGAAAACCGGACCGGACACCGACTCGGTGTAACTACTGGTTAACTGGTTGGACCGGTTCAACCGGTCAAACCGGGTTTTCTATTTATGAAAAATTATATATATATATATATAATTATATATTTATGTTACATGAACTTTACTTTTATATATAATATATATTCTCTTTCTTTTATATAATTAACTAAATATAAATCTAACTATATATAGTAAAAAAATTGAATAGTGAATACTATGTAAACTGAAAATGATAAAATCATATGATTTACAATTAAAATTATCATATTTATTTATTTTTACAAATAACATCTCAAATTTTATGAATGTGGTAAAATAAAGCTAGTATATGAAAGTCAAAAAAATAGAATTTTCACATTGTTTCTTAAAAAAATAAAAAATTAATTAAATAGTGATAGTTGAATACTAATTATAAAATATAAATTTTAGCTATTAATAATTAAAAATATTTAATTATATATTAATTTTTAAGAACCGGGTTTTAAAATTGACCCGGGTCACCGGTTTGACCGGTTTTTAGCCGGTTTTACCGGTTTTTCATAAATCCGGGTTTTAAACCGAACCGAACTCGGCTTCTTCAGCGAGTCACGGTCGGACCGGTTCGACCGGCCGGTCCGGTTTTCAAAACACTGTTTTTTACTTACATAGTCATGAAACCGTGAGAACATTTAAGCTCATCTATAAACGGAATATAAAGTATGCATTATTACTTTTTGAATGTGGTGTATCTCTTACAAGATTAGCATCCCGTATTTTGCAAACAAACTGCAGGGGCGTAGGGACTATATAAGTAACCCAACATTAATCCAAATGGTACCAAAGAGAAGGATTCAAGAAACATTAAACAAAAAAAAAAATTACATTAGCTAATGGTATGCCTACAATAGGGCATCATAAGCTAGGAACATAATAATCGGTTTAGTCTTTATTCAAGTTATCAGGCTTGAGAAATTTGGGGTAACGATCGGTGGCTCCAGTTTTGTGATCATAGTACTCCACTGCGGCTGCTCCAGCCAGAGCGGCCAATGTCAGGGCCTGAGCGTGTAGCCTGAATCAAAAAAAAAATGTGAGAGAGATGTATTGGTGTAGAAAAATCAAAGCTCCATCATCAACAACATGCATTGTTGAAAGGAAACAATCCACGACAAATTAAAAAAAAAAAGACTAACATGACCGTGCATTTGTGATATATCAATAAGTATAACACCCTAATGTACTGGCAAGGATGGTGATTATACATCATCACTAATTTTAATTTGATGCACGTTTAATCAGAATTCTTCAACTGTAATAACCTAACTAACTTTTTAATTATCTTGTTACCAACATCTAACAATTTCTACAAACCCCAAAATTAAAAGAACCAATTCGGTTAATAGAAAAAAAAAAGGTACCTGGCGTGGATGATACGGACACTGGTTTTCATACCGGGTTTAGACCAGTTGTAGGCGATCGAACCAGAGATACCACTCAGCCATAAACAACCTATCAAGAGTCCATTTTTGAGATTATTTTTTTAAATGATTTAAGAACACCAAATTAAAAAAAAATTCATATTTATTTCCAATGTTACGAAACAGCAGAGACCAAAAAAAAATATCATT
Source organism: Brassica carinata (assembly GCA_016771965.1). Classification (NCBI taxonomy): domain Eukaryota; kingdom Viridiplantae; phylum Streptophyta; class Magnoliopsida; order Brassicales; family Brassicaceae; genus Brassica; species Brassica carinata. The sequence goes on along the minus strand of CM028693.1, from coordinate 53,182,731 downwards.
AGCAGATCTAAAAATTGTAAACGAGATGAATTTATTCAGATAAATAAGACATGATCCAGATCTGTAATAACGATGAACCCAACGCGAATACCCTTCACGAAACTCAATTCGTGAATTCTTATTAGGCAGAAAGAAAGAGAGAATGATTGATTGATTGATTACCAACGGTACGAAGCTTGTGATCAACGATCCATTCCCTTATCTCTGCAATTTTTGTCTTCGATTCCGCCATTGATGATCCACAACAACAAAAAAAATATTCGAGAGAGAAAAAATAAAAAACGATTGGTAATAGAAACAATGTGCGTTTAGGCGGTGGTGGTTTTAAAGGAAACACAGAGGCGGAAATATCTGAGAAAGAGAAACCCAATTTTGCTAACTTGCGCTACATTCCCGCCGAATGCGTACTATTTTTCTAATTACTGTATTAGACTAAATTAACTAAATAATTATAATTCCTCCGTTTCGTAGTACATGAAATTTTGATTCATTGTACAAAGATTAAAAAATTTATTTTTTTCCCCAAAAAGTAATTTTAAAAGTATAACTAAAAAATTTTCAACCAATTACAGAAATGACCGCAGCATCAAATTGGTTACATTATTTCCAATAAAATTAAAAATAACATAAAAATATCAAAACACCATCTATTTTGAAACAACAAAAATCTTCTAAAATGTTCCAATGTTCAAATTAATGATTTTGAAAGTTGTATACCAACCCATGTGTTTGTTAATCCAAGAGTATCAAGTTTTGACCGACTTGTTAGAGAGGAGTCAAAAATGGTTTTGGTCAATTCAAAAACCATTCTCCTTACAACTGCGGCGGAAGCAGTATGTTATTATGATTGTGCGTCATCGTTTTCAAATTAAAAAAACTAATACTTTTGTTGCATACCTTCCATGTCATTTTTGATGTTTGTCTTTTCCAAACAAAGGCAAATAAAGCATATAGACTTGTCTTTTCGTTTCACACGAATTTGATTGATACAGGATTCTACTTCCCCTAGCTAGACGAGGAGACAAACACGGTACAACAAGACTGTTCTCTTCTCCTGGATTTGGAGCATTCCTTGCTTCTTTCTCTACCCAAATGTTGAAATGAGGAAGTTTTTGTAAATGCTCATAAACTTGGCCACAAATGCTGCAGTGTGTTAATACCCCAACAAAATGTAAGAGGATGATTTTTTTTTTCTTTTTAATGTTAACATATATGAGCCAAATGCAACTAAGAGTTTATATATATACCTTCTATGTGGAATATGGCTTTCTGACCTAATCTCATCCGATGTTCCTGTTAACAAGGGCATCCCAAGACATGATCATCAAGAAAGCCATCCATCAAATCAAATCAAAAGAACCATAACTCAGTCTCAAAAGAGAACACATATGTTAACAAATGCTGAGAAAGAGAAAAAATAAAAATTCACAAGAGCAGTATAACAAATAATCTTACATAATATGCGGCCCAGTGGCAGACTTCAAGCTTCAGCTCTGAGTCCAGTTTCTTCAGCAGTTCATGAAGAAGTCTCTGGCAAAAAATTATAAAACAATGGCTAAAAAGGAAACGAGAAAATGACATGGATATAAAAAAGGAAAACAGAGTTGGGTTTTGTTTGAAACCTTCAGTATGACTTCTGGTGGAATGCAATTAACAAGCAACTCATATACCTTCCCACGCACTTGAAACAAACTGAAGAAGCACACAAGGATTAAATCAATTCAAGAGATGTTTCAATCTCTAAATTGTAAAGCTAAATGATTTTCTAGAGTCTGACCATTTAGGGCTCTGTTCTCTCAACATGTCAGTTGATATTTCAGCAACATACTCTTCCCAATCCATTGGAGATATCACTTGGTTATCTGTGAACGGATAGCTACGAAAGAAAAAACATGTTAATTATTTTTCAAAACACGAAACAAATCAATCAGGCTCATTGATTGTCTGCACAGATACAGTTAGCGAAACTTACTTTTGGACATGACAGGTCTCAAGTGACAAGATAGCTCTTCTAAGACTGCGATTTGATTTCTCAGCAACACGAGCAGCAAAACAGTGTGGGAGTTGCAGACTTTCTTTCTTTGCAACGAACTCCAACACTTTCACTATCTGGAAACAGACAGCTACACTTTTGTAAACAAACAATGCATACATGTTTTTTTGCAAGAAACTTTACACAGGCCAAACTAAGCAAACACTGAATCTTCTAACAAAAACAGAGGGGGAAAAAAAAGATTATGTACCTCTTCCTGGGAAGGTGCATTTATCCGCACATTGAGACAACGAGACTTGATGGCTTCTGTAACCTTTGAAGAACTGTTGCAGCATAAGATGAGACGGCATGATGAGCTATATTTCTCCATTGTTCTCCGCAGAGAGTGTTGAGCTTCTCGTGAGAGTTTGTCAACTTCATTTAGCACCAACACTGCCAAAACCACAAGAAATCATGAGTTTGGGCATAGCTAAACACTTTTAGTAAATGATTCAAAGAACTATTATGAGACCTAGATATCCAAACTGTCTCCACTACTGATACTGCAGTGAAATAGTCAGGCGGAACACCGATTCGTACCCTTATATCCCTTCTTTCCTTTTGTGTCAATAGGTCTGTTCTTAGCCATTTCTTTAATGATCTCTTGAACGATGTATCTGTCCTGAAAGCCTGCATCACTTGGAGTAAGTTCCACATGATTGGTGCTTGATAACGTAGTGAGCTCCAGATCAATAGTTCTACTCCCAGCCTGCATTTTTCAAAGTTGACATAACAAATTTTTTTAAGGTAGAAAATGATAAAAGGCAAAACATATTACTACAGCAACTACAGAGGAAGGACACCCCAAGACTTTCAATGGGTTTGGCTTAGTAGGTTTCATATACTAAAGACCAGAGAACAAAACTGACAATTCTAACAAAGTTGTTATGTTCCAACGACGAAAGACCAACAAAAAGTCAATGATAGCAAACATAATTCACAAGCCCAAAAAGATACTGAAACACCATTTACTGATCCAACAAGGGCACAAGACGAATAAAAATATCAAGCAGAGAGAACTTTAGCAAGTAAAAAGCAATAAAAACAGAAAAAAACCAGGTGCAACTCACATCGACTTTCCATGCCCTGTTCTCCACTTTCACCTGCACAATGCAAATGAAACAAGTAGCAATCAGAAGATAAAACATCAAACCAAAGAGAAAATAATGAGTTAGTGCTAGTGAGATTCTCAACATGCCAAAAACACTAAGCCCAACAGCAGTAAAGTTTCAAAAGTCGTCAACTTTTGTTAGAACAAAACCAAACCTATTTAAAAGAAAATAAAGTGGAAAGAAGGATACCTTCTCAGCAGTGGCACCATATATCTGCTTAAGAAGCGCCATGATTAGAGTTTTCTTACCCGAACCAGACGGCCCATAGAACAGCAAATGCGGACAGTCTTGCTCCGTTACCTAACAGAAGAATGACATTGAAGTACAAAACTTTGCACACTAGGGATCGAACCAAAAAGGCGTTACCAATTTCTTGAGATTTTGAGCGATCTCTTCATGAACGATGACCTTATCGAGCGATTTAGGCCTGTACTTGTCGACCCACAACATGTTAGCTCACCACCGGAGGAGCTTGGGGGGAAGGCGATGGAGAAGTGGCGGGAAATAAGTGAATCGTCTTTCCTCTTCCTCCGCACTGGAACACTCAGTGGATACGTCTTCTCATTCTTCGCTTATGCATAGTAAAACCGAACCCTCTCTTGCTTTTAGAGTCTCAGACTAGTTCACATTAGGCTCGGCGTGGGTTTTCAGATCGGATTCGGGTCGGTTTCTTTCAAATCAGAATCCTTCATAAACCTATATATTTGGATCCAGTTACTTTACTTAGAATTTCTTGGTTCGGATTGATTCATTTTGAATCCGGTTCAAACAACACTATAACTAAATTATAAACTCAATTTTTTTAAAAAAAAATATGGATTTTTTTTTGTTTTGTCGGCTGCTCTTTTGATTAGACCAAGTTTTGATCAGAATTGTTTCAAAGAAAACATATCAAGTCAGAATTGGTTCTTTTTATGTCGGTTCTGTATTGATTCTTTTCAGGTTTGGATAGATTTGGATTTATTTGGATCGATTTTTCTTTTTATATTCATTTTAATTCTTTTGGGTATAGGAATTTTAAACCCAACTAAACATTTATATTTTTTTGGTTAGATTTCGGATCAGATATTTTTGAATCGGTTTCAGTTTCGAATCTGGATTCATGCCTAGCCTAGTTTTGCTGTCATAGAACTTGAAAAGTTTTATTTTTTCATATACAAACCGGGTCAAATAGATCTAAAACCGCAATAATGTAACTTGTCAGTGACCAGTGACCACTTCTACACACAAAACGCTGCAAGTAACATGTCATCAACAAAGAATATTCATTATCATTACAAAAAGAGTTAAGAGAAGATATATACACAAAGTATCTCGCGTATACTATTAGTATTACAGCTTCTTCGCATAGATTTCTGTTTCTGCCTTGTTAACTTTTCACGGTCTGCTTTAGAGTTTCCAATAGATCTTGAACCTGTGGCAAACACCAGTGACCAAACCCCAGAAGAGAATCTCCGCGAAGATGACATACAACAGAACACCAACTCTTCTTGAATGCCAAACTCGGATGAAAACATGCTCTTTAATCCAGTTTATCTAAACACAAGCATCATAAACAACACTTGTTACTATACTTTCAACTCGATCATTAAAGAGAACACAACACTCATTTAACAGACTTTACCAGTGTATTGTCCGGGTGGCGATAGTACCAACCATTGAAGAAAGCAGCTAAGATGCCTTCAGCTCCCATCACGTACACCAGCATCGCGTTCATTCCTATCCATTTTAGAGGTAGAAAGATGCGTTTCCACTCCAGTATATCCACCTGCAAACCAAGAAAAAAGATGTTTTTGTCAAAAACCGTCTTTAATGTTATGTCAGTGTGGTGGAACAAGACTCACCAGAGAATACAAGGCGGAGAAGACGAGCGCGGCTGCACCGGAGGTGACGCATGTGTAGCTGAAAGTGTAGAGTTGTTTGTTCAAAGGCATCACTGCAAAACATTTTCAGTTTGTAACACATGTAAGAGAGCTAGAGAAGAGAATGTTTTGTGAGTTGGATCAAGAACAATGTGTTATGTTTACTCACAGTGGGTGAAATGCAGAGTTAGTCCGAGAGCCAGGAGAACTAGACCGGTGGAGATCCAATGTTTCAACCGAGCTGAATGCTCCTGAAATTTTTTGGTAAATGTTGAAATGATTAAACGGTGATAGTACATAAGAGCATGTGGTTTATGTTTCATCAAGTTTAACCTTAAAGTGTAAGATAGTATGACCAAAATGGACTCCGATGATTGTAGAAAGAATAGCAGATATAGAGCTTAGGACTCCTTCAGGCTCAAACGGAGCATGACACCATGACGGTGCGTCTCGACGCAAAGATCCCTCGTAAGGGGAATAATCAGTGCAAGCCTTAAACTCAAAATTAAAACACATTAGGAGGTTGTGTGAATACATAGATCATTGAGTATTGTAGTACCTTGGACCGTCTCCAGGCAGGATGGTGATACATATGATTCATCCCTAGAACTTGTCTATCAACATATCCAACAGCGTTACAAGGAGGGTTTAGCTTCCCTCTCACTCCACACGATACCTATCATCAAGAAAGTTTCTTTAAATATCATCTAATCACAAAACACTTAGTTAAAGGGTCATATACTTACGGATTGGACTTTCCCATAGAGAATGCTATCTTTATCATAGACAACGAACTCCCAATCAGGAACGTAAGTTCCATAGAGCGTGGCGAGATAAACCACAAGAACTGATCCACCCACAATCCAATGCCAGTAGTATGATTTGAATATTGAGAATCTTCCTGTTGATAGATTCTCCTCGTGTGAGTCCTTTGTGAAGATCTCCACCAGTGCTACTACCAAGTAGGATAAAGCTATTCTCTACACACAAAAAACAGACAAACGTTGAAACCTGTTAAGACAGTGAATAATATATATACACACACAAGATGAATCTTGAGCAAGGCTGAGACAAGACCTGGAGAATCCCACAAAACCTCAACATGGTGACATCAACGCCGTAGGTTAACTCGTCAGGAGCATGAGAGAAACCACCTACACAACAAAAGAAACAAAGAGTACAATATCTACAACAAACCACTAACCGAACGCAGCGTTCTTAAGAGGCTACAAGGTTACAGGACCGTTTTTTCTAGAGACAACGAGGTTAGAGGACAAAGAACATCGTTACCTTGTAATAAAAGACCCCAGAAGAGGAGTTTGCATGTTCTAAACCCCACCTTCTTACAAGCTTCAAACTTGTTCGAAACCCGCTGAAAATTAAACATATATTTGTATACGTTCGAGGCATCAGAGTAACAAAAAGAGAGAGCTTTTCAAGTTGAAAAGTGAAAAACCTTGAAGGCAAGAGCGATGGAGACGCCAACGATGAACAAAAAGAAAGGCATGACGAAATCAGCCAAGTTGCAGCCATCCCAAGGAGCGTGAGCTATCGCTGGCCAGTCTCCTCCGGCGTCATCCACGAAGATCATCAACTGTATGAAAATTTTGAGTAAAAATCGAAGCTTTGAGTTTGAAAATTCAGAGGAGAGTAGATAGAGAGAGAAGGAAGATACAGCGACAGTGAGGCCACGGAAGATGTCTAGAGAAGCAAGTCTTCTCTTTCCGGCGAGGCTCGGAGAAGAAGCTGCTTCTTCGTGTGCGAGGAGGCGTTGATCGTTACTAACATCCGCTGCTTTGATTTCCGACATCACTCTCTCTCTCTCTCTCTATCTCTACTTAACGTGCTTATTAAAACATACATCGCTGGTTCTGTAATAAGAGATACTTTTATAGATTTCATTTTTTAATATTTTTTTGTCATCTGACAGAAACCAAATCAAATCAAATCAAATCAAAAAGATCTTCACTTGTTTGATGACAAGGAACCATTATTTAGAAAAAAACAAAAAACAATCACATTGTAAAAAAACGTTTACATTTCTCTATCAGCTTCTTTATGTAACTTTGGTTTTCTTCTACAATCAAACTAGTGCCAGCTAAAAAACAGAGTCTCTTATATAATTGGTTGCATACTTGCAAAAGCATACCATGTCCTGAACAGGGTGCATGTGATACGTGTGGGCATTGGATGAGGTGGTAAAAAGGCATGGGGTGACATGGTGAAAGCATATGATTCAGAAGGGCTTTAGTAAGAGTAAACCACAGTCGTTTAAGTAGTCTATTCTAGCACATGGCTTTCCGTGTGAAGGGATAAGATCAAGTAGAAGGATAAGGTAAAGATAGTATATAAGTAACGAGAGGGGATGAGAGAGAGGGTTATCAAGTTGTTGATCATTCATGTTCATGGAGAGAGGAGAGACTTATTTTATAAATATAATAATCAGTATTTCCCTTTTAATCTGTTTGGATATGCAAACCGTATCAGCATGCTTCTTGGAGCACATATCTGATTTGGCTAAGCATCATCACTCTAGAAGATAACATCTGATGTACATATAACTTTACGCAGATGAATGTTCATCCACGTATCACAATTGACTAAATGCCCATTATAAGTCTCTCCATTCTTGAGCTCCACAAGCTGCCAAAGCCATTCAAACCATCAAAAAGATGTAAACCTTTTAAGAAAAAGTTCTGAGACAACTTTTACAATCTCTCAAGTCAAGATTTTAAATTACATAGTAGAATACAACAATCCGATGTCGTCCAGCGGTTAGGATATCTGGCTTTCACCCAGGAGACCCGGGTTCGATTCCCGGCATCGGAGATTTTTTTCTTTTTTAAATTATAAACTCTATTTTATTCTATCTAATCTGATTCAGCAACATGGGCCAAAAGTATATGATTTTTTCTGACAGGCCCGTTAAAAACTTAGGGTTCTTTTGCAAAGTATAAACACTGTGGAGAGTCTCCGTCTGGTCCGTTTCTTCTTCCGTCGCCGCACTTGCTTTGCTTCTCCTCCTCAGGTAAACAACTTCACACTTTCCACTTCATCGTTATTCTACATTTTAGTTTTTTTCCTACGCCTTTGTATTTACATTTGCCACTTGATTAGATTCTGAGGAACTAGGATTCTTTAGAACACACATTTGGATTTGCAGTGTTCATACCGTTTGATTCATAGATTTTGCTGTTATTTTCTGTTTATGCTGCACGCGAATAGGTGAATCCTAGAGCTCTTGCTTACTAGACTAATTATGTGTTCTGTTTTTTTTTATTTTTAATAAATACTGTTTGGATTTAGATTACACTTAAAGCTAATCCTCAAGATGCAAAATGAAGAGGGTCAGGTCACGGAACTATACATTCCTAGGAAATGGTAATAAAATAATTCTTCTTATTCTTATTATTCTGATTCTATAATTAATTTGTATTTTCGTCTCTTAAAGATAAATATTCGATAACAAATTGGTTCTTGTTACTGCAGCTCTGCCACTAACCGGATGATCACATCAAAGGATCATGCCTCTGTGCAGCTCAACATTGGTCATTTAGATGCTGATGGTATCTACACCGGTCAATTCACTACCTTGGCTCTCTGCGGTTTCGTTCGTGCCCAGGTTTGTGATAACACTTTTGACTATAGACTCTAGATTAGCATTTTGTTAGTGAGATGTTTTAATTATCGTCTCGAGCAAAACACTGCAACTTTGGTTTAATCGTAATTCTTTCATCGGAGTATGACTAATCAATCAAACCATGATATCGATATTGCAGGGAGATGCAGACAGTGGCGTAGACAGGCTATGGCAGAAGAAGAAGGTCGAAGCCAAACAAATGTAAGACAGCTTATTAAGCTGTCTTTTAACGATTGGGAGTTTTGCTGTTTAATTTTAAAAGGATCATTCGGACAATTATACTGAAGTTAATGATTTTTGATTGCCTCTTTATTTTAATGCTATTGGTGCACTTGCTTCTTCTGATTTTTCGAGCATTTATCATTATCAAGTCCTAGATTACTGATAAGAAAATAAAAAAATAATGTAATTCATGCATGATGTTATATATCAGTGCATGTTAACGTGAATTGGTTTGATAAATATTAGAATCAGATTCTCATCGTCCTCGGTCGGTTCTCTTTTAACCATCCAAGAATTAAAGAATAACTGAAATGTTTTACGTTAGTGTTATCATGTAGGTATACGAGTTTGATTCCCATACGTAAAATGACTGCTTTTCTTTATATGGAAAAATACAATAGTTATTTTGTATCGGTCAAGTGAAGACCAATACAACAGTACGATTCTCCGAGGACACTAGTACATAATATTCGTCGTCATCGAGATATACGCATCTCAAAAAGCCATCCATTCACTTCAAATTTATCTCTCTTTCCCTATTATTCTTATTCTTTTCTTTTGTAAAAAGATTTATTCTTCTCAAAGTCCAATTATTCTCCTCCATTTTATTCCAAATTTTGCACCCAAAATACAAAATGGCATATTCGAAAATAGTTCCTCACTTTCACATTTTTTTCGTAGAGTATCACATTTCATTTACAATAAGATATCTACTAAAATACAAAATATATGTCTCTCACATGAAACCTGAAATTGCATAGTGTCAAATCTTTTTTATTCCAGGTAATTTTACTAATGAAAATTGACTTCAGTGATTGTTTATGAAAATGCCACTCTCAGAACACCCTTGTTCACCGTTAACAAGATGCCATTTCAAGCCCAATTAATTTGATTCTAAAAAACTTTTATAACCAATCACATGACGCAACAAGCGTTTGGATTGCCTTCGCTGAGTGCCTCAAACGATTCGCACGGCTGAGATCTATACGAATAAAATTCGGGCGGTGGAGATTCGTATCCCGTGTCCACGTACTCGTAAGAATAATACGACGGAGGAGCCGTGTAATACGACGACGCATTATCATTCCCACCGTTGTTACTCGGCCCATTTTGACTCGGCCCGTGCGCCGTGTTGTAGCTCACAGTGTAAGACGGCGCCGTTTGAGGAGGCTGCGAGTGATAATACGTAGGAGGAGGTGGACCGTACGTTTGGTGTTGGTAGTGACGTGGAGGACTGTGAGCCGTCGGATACAAATGCTGCTGCTGATGCTGTGGAGGAGGATGAGGATGGTACTGTTCTGGTGGAGCAGAGTATATCACAGTCTCTGGTGGTCCATTGCTCTGCGGCGGAGGGCCACCACCACCGCCTCCTCCTCCTCCTCCTTCCATGACCACCGTGGTGCTCTTCTTCTTCTTTTTCTTTTTCTTCTTCTTCTTTGGAGCTCCATCTCCACCAGGCTGTGGTTGAGGTTGTCCGTTTACAAACGTCACAACTTGCTTCACCTGATCACAACCACCGCCTCCGGGAGGTCCACCGATGCATGTACCGCCGTCGATCATCCCACCGCCGTTGTTGTTATTGTTACCGTCGTCTTCGTCATCTTCGCTGCTATCATCATCTTCGTTTTTAGGTTTCTTTGGTTTCTTCTCTCTCATGTAGTTACACTCGTTGTTGTTATTGTTGTTGTAATCCATCGACGTAGGCCATAGCTCGGCGTGTCTACCGGCTTTCATGATCTTCTTGATCAGAAGCTCCGGCTCCACGTTTCCAACCACCGTTACTTTTTGTTGCTTCACGTCTATATTCGTTGTGTACACACCTAACACAAAAAAACGTCTATGAAGAACAAAGAACACAGAACACACAACATGATAAGGAGATAATGTCTTACCTTCGATCTTGCTCAATAGTTTCTTGATTTTTCTCTTGCATCCTTCGCAATGGATAGAAACTCTCAAAACCCATGTCTTGCAACAACAACAAAAAAAAACACAAATAAGAAGATTATATTCTAAAGAAAGAAAATAAAGGTGACAATTAATGTATAAAGAAGAGTATTGTGGTGTATGGTCTTACGGTGTATCTGAGAGGTTCTTGGTAATCTTGAAAAACATGTCTCTGCTGATCTTCTTGGACTGTCTCTGCTTTGATCTCTGTTCCGATCTCTGTTCCTATCTGTGTTCCGATCGTTGTTCCAAGGTCCATTGGAGAGAGAGAAATTAGAACGAAGCAGAGGGAAAGGGATGTGTATGCAAGTCCATGTATGTGTGATATAGAAACACATAATGTTGTTGGCTTCTATATTCTTTTCGAGAGTCCTCCTAGATAATATTCTCCACTATCCTTTCTCTTTATTCTAATAGAATACTAAATTAGTTCACAAAAACATTATTTTTGTAACACATTTCTTCATAAAAACATTTTTTTAATTGTAAAGATTGTTTATTAAAACATAATAATCACAGCGAACTAATACTGTATGTAATTTTCTACTTGATGCTAATATGATATCAGAACTACACTTGTTTAATTAACGTGTGGGATGAATCTAACGGCTGAAATTACTCCAGTGTTTTATAATCCTCCTTCATCTGCGGCTCCCACGTGTCGAACCAAACCATCATCATTATGGGTAGGCACGAATCGAATATTACCGTATGATTTGCTTCGGACTTCACGGATATCTGATTTTCCGATTTGCTTTGCTTCGGAAAAATACGGATATTCGGTTTTACGGATATCCGGAAAATTTATGGATATTTGCGAATATTCACGGATATTTACGGATATCTTTTCCACTATGTGTAATACAAGTAAATCTGAAAATATTATACAAATTTGTTCTTATAAAAGATAAACTAAAACATTAATAAAACTGTTAATTTATAAATTCTTAAAAATTCATAAAAATTTCTTATAAATTATATGTTTTAAGAAGAATAGTAGTTTTTTTATAAAAATCTTATAATTATTTTATTCATATTATATTTTTATAAGTAATTTTATAGATAAAATTATATAAGATTATACATTAAAAACTCTATTTAATTATAGATATATAACTATTTATATAAAAGTCGGAGCAGATCGGATATTCGTCTCTAATTTTTTAGTATTTGTGATTTATTTCGTTTTTAACGTATAGTGATTTTTAATATTTGCTTTGCTTCGAAGACTTACAGATGTCCAGATTTTTCGGAACGAATCGAAACGAATAACGAATCAAATCAAAATTAACGAATAAAATGCAGTCATATCATCGTGGACCGATCTGAGCCGATAACTCCACTAACACTCGGATCGTCCACGTGGCACTAACATGATATATACATACATACAAACAAGTTATTAAATGTCTTCATTACACAAACAGTACTCTTTACTCTCTCTCTCTCTCTCTCTCTCTTTAAGATCCGATGGAGTCATCATCACCAGCACCAGCGAAGCCGGCGAGAGGTGGAAGAAGAGGAGGAGACCGTAAAAAGAGCGTCACCAAATCCGTCAGAGCCGGTCTCCAGTTCCCCGTCGGTCGCATCGCTCGTTACTTGAAAAAAGGTCGTTACGCCGTAAGGTACGGCTCCGGCGCTCCGGTTTACCTCGCCGCCGTTCTCGAGTACCTCGCCGCCGAGGTAAAAAAAAAATTCAGTAGATCATCTCTGAATTGAATTCTACGGGTCCGATCTAATGAATCTTAAGAGCTCTGTTTAGGTTCTTGAGCTAGGTGGAAACGCGGCGAGGGATAACAAGAAGAACAGGATAAACCCGAGGCATCTTTGCTTGGCGATAAGGAACGACGAGGAGCTGGGGAAGTTGTTGCACGGAGTGACGATCGCGAGTGGTGGTGTGCTTCCGAGTATTAACCCGGTTCTACTTCCTAAGAGAACTGGTGGTTCGTCTCAGACCGAGAAAGCTTCGCCGGCTAAAAAGTCTCCTAAGAAGGCTTGAAAACGGTGTCGCTTTGGTTTATATCGATCTAGAAGAAGAAGCCAAGAAGGAGAAGAACATCTTGTTTTTTTTTTTGTTTTGGTTGAAACCAATGGAAGATTAATGTTTTTAAAGACATTTGTAATGAATGAACTAATTTCTGTGTAGCTTCTCAGTTTCTGTCTAATCAAATATAAATAAAATCTATTTCTAGATTTCATTCTTTTATGCGCTTGATTTATCAAAACTTGAGAAATTGAATTTTATGGTTTGGAGTTAGGACAAAGTCGTAGCATTAATCAAAGTATTGTTTGGTAATGACTGTTTAGCTGTGAATAAATCACGTTGGGTTTTTATCTCTACCTGAGTGAAGAGGCCTATAATTCATAATTGGGCCATTTAAATTACTTATCTTTAGCTGCAGTTGATTTTGCTTACTTGTTTTTTATTTATTTAATGGGATTTGCTTTCCTCTTTTACTACGGAGGGTAAGTGAGTATGTTCATGTCATTTTAGGACAAAAATCCTTACAAATAGTTTCATTTCAGTTAACGTTATTCAGACACTTTAGCGTTGATTTGGTAATTTTTAAAAGAAGTTTGTCGTGTGTTTTACTGCTTTCATATAGTAGTTAAACTGGCCACTCATATTTAAATTTTAATATATATGATGTTTAGAGAGTTTGTTGTTTTCATAATATAAAATGTTAAAAAATAATATAAAATGTTCTAGTATGCCTACATAAGTTTATTGTTTCATAATATAAAATGTTTTTTAAAAAAGATAACTCTAAATTTTTACAATTTAGAGCTAAATAAATTAATTTTAGATTATAGTTTTAGTGATACTTTAAAAAAAAAAATGTGTGTATTAAGTAAAAATGGGAGTAAGTTATATGTTACCAGAAACTATAACTCTGGCACCAAAGCGAACCTGGTCCAGTTGGTTGTGGTTAAGCCATTTCCACTTGGGATCCAGTGTTCGAATCAGCTTTGGTACCTCCTCTGTCTCTCTCTCTTTCTATCTCTTGGTTTCCTCGGATCCATCATCACGCTACTTGTGAAAAAGCAAGCAAGGTAATAATAATTACCTTTTTGAACATTATCAGTGCATGGGCCTTTAGCAAGGTAATAACGTATTATTTTTGGTTTTGTTTCAATCTGACTCAGCCCAAGGGGCGGGCTAATATACACAAAGTGTATCAAATAGCATAAGTCCTTACTTTGATAAAAAAAAAAAGCATAACTCCTTGCAAAAAATAAAACACGGAAACTGAAACAAGGAGAGAAAGAGAGTTATGAATGGTAGGTACTACATGATTGAAATAACAAAGTTGAGAAATACAATATATCACCACAGCCCAAACACTGGATACCGAAAAAACAACAACATTTTATGGTTGCTAGTTGCTTACTACTACTCGGTTCATCGCCCGATTTCTTCAAGCAGGATTTTGAGGTTGATGTTTGGTGAAGTGGCGGTGCTTGGTCTACCCATTGACTCTGTGGTTCATCATCTTCCTTTGCGTTCTCTGGTTCACGTGGCTCAGCTCTAGGAGCATCCACAACATCACGGAGAGTTGGATCCAGTACATCTCCAAAGAGAGCGAGAGAGAGTTGTTTCCAGTAGAGTATGTAAAAGCAGTCTGCGCATTGGCTTCGTCCAGAAAACTCTGATGGCGGACCAAACCTCGCCTTAAGCAATGCTGTCTCCTGGTCTGTTGCTGGACGCATCCAATGTTTTATTGGTTGATAAAAGAATGTGTAAACACACTTACGAATACAAAAAAAAAAAAAAACCTATAATGAAATCATGTTACAGTCCATAACTGTTAACATAACCAAGCACACTTCACCAGCACATATATAGGAATCTGCAAATGGCGATAATTATAAAGGTCAATCATACGTTTGTAGATATTACCCATTTACACCTTATTTTCAGTAAAGAACCAACTCTGACAAGGAGCATCAAAAAAAAAAAAGCATAAAAAAAAAACCAACTCTGACAAGGGTACTAAAAATGTTTCTCTCTCTTTTTTTTTCCTATTCAAAAAGTAAACACTGATATAGAAGAAGAAGAAGAAGAAGAAGAAGAAGAAGAGACTGGGTAATGAAAAAAAGATAAGTGAACAAAACTTAAATGGAAGAATCATGTTTTTGGCGGAGGAGTTCCAGCAAGCCAGCCCCAGACGCCACCAGAGCTTTGTCGTTTTCCATTCATATTGGCGGCGGCTTGTTCAGACGCAGCCGCTCTTTGACGGTGGAGTAGTTCGAGTTCCTTTTCAAGTGTTTCCATTGCCTGAAGCTTTTGTCTTACCTCCGCAACTTCAACCTGAAGGGCACTTATAGAGAGAGGTTTTAGATATCAACAACCCGG